>CAXITT010001579.1:20577-34739 GCA_964033795.1 Lymnaea stagnalis
CAAACCCCCCCCCCCCCCCAAATACTGCACCCGTGTCAGAAACATTTCATTAGAACAGTGGTTCTTAACCAGGGATATACGAGTGCCTTCCCAGCCCTGAGGTGTGGAAGACCAGAAAATTGTATTTAGTGGCGTAGCTAGTGGGGTGCGGACCGCACCGGTCCACACCATCTCAAGGGGTGACACCAAATTGAAAAGTAACGTAATTACAGAGCACACACTGATCGGTCCAACCGAAACACACAAAAGGATAACAGATGACACGTACATTTTCCCCACATTTAACCAATCAAAATGTGTGTTTCATTGATATTAAAATTTGAAGGTTGATGCGTCAGCAATTAGGTTACCTTATTATTAGGTCATAAACAACACCGTTTTGACCATGTTTCAACGCGGAATGAAGTGTTGGGTAACTTTTTTGACAGGAAGCTATATTTATATAAATTCTGATAAACAAAACTATCCTTTCATAACAATGGGCGATTCTAAGTACAAGTTACAGTTCTTAAATAAATTTACCCCCTGACCTATTGTCTTCTGTTGTAAGCCTTGACTTGAGTAGTAAGCCTTACTCGAGTAGTTAGCCTTGACTTGAGTAGTTAGTAGTTATACTCAAGCTTTGACTTGAGCTGTATTTTTTTAAAGTGAGGGAGAGTTGCGCATTTTATCAGCCTCATTCTCTGGAAAGACAACTGGAAATAGACCTGGATGCAGTAGACTATCAGCAGTGTTTCTTGCGTCTCGCTGTGCTATTTATGCTTTCCACATCGCAAGAGTTTCCAGAATTTTCATTGTGTCAATATCATACCGTCTACGGGACTCTTCCAGGTTTGAATTCAGAGGCTGCCTTCTCTTAGATTATCTTTTTGCTGTGGATTCAACTCCAATCCACAATTTTGGGAATAGACATATTTTGACAGCACAGTCAGCCAGACTGGCTTACAACTGGATAGTGAGGTGTATGATGCCATAAGGTTACAGGAGTTGGAACATATTTAACAAAATCAAAAACTTTTGTAATTGGAGAAATGTGTTTATCAACACATACATACATATTCACATGATCTTCATCTGTATCAAGACATCAGTTAAATAAAAAAGTTTCTTTCATCTTTCATATTCGACAAAAGAAAATCACCCAGCTTGAAGTAATAATATTATTTTTATTTTAATCAAGATATTTCTTAATTTAAATAATTGATAAAAGTATATAAAGATAGTGTTTAACCAACACTTATGAAATCAGACCAGGTGATTCTAGTTAACCATAATCCCAAATGTTCCAACACTTAAGGTGAATTAAACAATTTAAAAAAAAAAAATTACCTAAACTTTTCATAATAGATAAAATAAATAAAGAGAGAATAGATACATACTCAAATTATGAATGAAGAAATTATTGTTTAGGCAATTACGTCTGCGGAAAAAACAACAAATTAAAAAATGAAAAAGCTAAACTTGATTCCACTTTTTGCAGAAGACTCATTTTGTTGATAGGTTAAAAGTCATACATATTTAACATTAAAAAAAATAATTAACCAACCAGATGTGCGAATAAAATAAATTTAAAGGCAAAACATCATTGGCTTGTATAAAAAAAAATGCTTATTTATACATATTATGAAAATCAAAATTCATATCACAGTCAATTTATTTAAGTGTATATTCAAACTTCAGAAACATCAGATCCCACACAAATCGAAACAATTATCAAATACCAATAATAATTTTTAAAAAATCAATGGTAAGCATAGAAATCAGCTGACTTAGGAATTTATCAATGGCACATTGGATAGATAAAAGCATTTAATAATATAAGCAATAAAACCAACAGTATTGCATACATCAACAAACTACTAAAAATGTCCTTGGTGAACATTGTTGTATTTTAATGCTATTTAAATTTGAAGAAATCTTTTGAATACATTTGATGATATTAACAATGATATATAGGGATTGGTTTGTTGGTCTAAGTTAGGGAAATATTTTAATCAGGCTTTGGGAAAAATAAGGCTGTAAAAATTGGAGTGTAACGGTATGTTTATGTTTAATGTTTTAGATTGTGTGTAAATACTACAACCACTTGTCCAAGTTTTCTTGTCACAATAATGGCACATTTCTATCACCCTAGTATCAATTCATCTAACAGTAGAAGTGTACAGGACATTTACATTCCAAATCATAATGTGTAGTCCAACTACAGAACATATTGTCTTAAAAGAGCATAAGGTATTTACAATTGTTACTCGTTGAAAGTATTGTAAAGAATAATAAAAATTACAGCATAAAACATGATTTAAATACACAAAACAAAAGGGTATGGTACATTAGTTGAGCACATTCAAGGAAACAATTTAGCAATATTTTAATCACGCATAAAAGCCCTGAAACCCCACTGGATTTTTCAAGACATTTATATTTATTATTTTTGTTTGGATCCAAAAATGGTAATAATGGATTCTGATTTGGTAATTTATCAAACATTCGATACAACAACACCCCCCACCCCCCACCAGCAATTACATTTTTGCTAAATTTTTCATTCCAGCATTGCCATACATTGTAACAACTGCAGCGCCACCTATTCCAAAATTGTGCTGCATTGCAATTTTCGCCCCTTCCACTTGCCTCTTGCCTGCTTCACCACGGAGCTGCCAAATCAATTCTGCACATTGGGCCAAACCTGGATAACGTTGAAAATATTTTATGAAGACAGGAATAAATTATTCTGAGTAGTACATGAACCCATCAAACAAGTTACATCTTTGGTAGAAAAATAAGTTAGTTAATGATGAATAATTCATTTCAGCTAAAAATCTTTTAAAATAATTACCAGGTTCTCATTAAAATTTCTCAAGATGTCTTAATTTCAGCTGAACAGATTTTCGTGCTTGTTCTTTAATCTATGGTACACAACTCCATTGTAATGGTTTTCTGTAGCATTGTAAAATGTACAGCCTTAATTTTATCTCCTACCTGTTGCACCAATAGGATGACCCTTTGATTCCAGTCCACCAGAAGGGTTTACAACCCATTTTTTGCCCAAGTACAATAGTTCTCCACCCTCTTTGTTCTTCCTCCACTCAGATTCTGTGACCAAACTGACACCTTCCCCAACTGGACACAGGCCTAGAGCCTCATACATGAACAGTTCATTGCAGGAAAAACAATCATGAACCTTATGTATGATAAAAAATGAATAAATAGTATTTTTTCCACCCTAAAAACATCTGTAAGCTTGTCTGAGTATTACTCGTAATAATGTTAGTATTTAGGTTGTGGTGCCCAAATTAAATATATATTTACCTCAAGAACATCAACGTCATTAGGTGTAAGTCTTGTTTCTGCCAGGCATTTTTCAGCTGCTAGCTTAGCCATGGAGTATCCCGATAGATCCATGTAGGACTGTCCAAATGATGATGGGAGATCTGTCACCTGTCATAACAATCATCTCATAATTAGCACAAACAAAGCCATCTTCCAGGCATTTAGAAAAAAAATATTTCTGAGAATAGGAGTTGTGAGACAGTATTGAGACAAAATTGATTGTTTAATGGCTTAAACTTAAATCAATGACAGGTGAGTTCTTGAAACATATACTGAAGAAAAAATACTTAATTCTGTAATAAGAAAAACCTAAAGAATAAAGTACTCCCCTGAAAGTTATTATTTGTTCTTTTATTGAAAAATAAAAATATTAACTTCAAAAGATATTTTTGTCTGACTTCACAGAACTGCTATAAATTTCTATTTGAGTGATTCAGTTTTAATTTTGTTATAACAAAACTATAAAAAACCCAAACAGAACTAATTATAAGAAATCAGTACTTAAACTTAAATAAAGCTAAGTACATTAAGAGACACAATTGCTCATCGAATGCTTTTAACTTTAAAAACAAAAAAAATCAAGAAAGTGGGCTGTTACCCATTGTTTTGTCTTTATTTTAAATAAAGCTTCCCCCTACTTGAACAAAATGAGGGTTTGTGTCATTTACTCCTGAAAAATGCAACAATCCATTATATTAGACTAGTAATTATAAAAAGAGTTACAATTCAATAATTAATTATAACACCAAATATCCAACCGCCCCCATTTTATCCCTTTTAATGTGCAACATTTTATTTTTTAAGCTTATCCTCTCTTACCATATTCTGGGCCAAAATCTCCACAGCTTTGTCCTGGAGGTTATTCTTGATGACATAATCTTCACTGCAGACAATGGCAGCAGCACTTCCATCAGCGGTAGCAGCAGTCATTCCAAATGTGATGGGTGGACACAGCATTGCTTTAGTGGCTATTGTTTCCATGCTCAATAAATTCTTTGTAAAAAAAAATAAATGAGTATCTGGTAACTCAAACACTTTAAAAGTTCTTCAAATTCTATTTACAGTTGTTTTCTTTGTCATCTATTTGTAGAATCTGAGTTACATGCTATTTCTAGGCTCTTGTTATTTAGTTATTTTTAAAGCAATAAATTCTTTTGATTAATTTTCCTTAACTTAATATGTTTAAATAGTTGTTTTATTAAATTAAATTTAAAAAAAAAATAGCTTTAAAAAATGTATAACCTTGCAACAGTTCAACTTATGAAATAAAAATTTCATTTTTAAAAACATTTTTAAAAACAATTTTTGAAATAAACAACATGTATTATTTCTAAAAAAAAGTACCTGAAATGAAGCCCGAGGATTGTTAATTCCTTGCTTTCTGTTTTTGTAGGCAATTTGTACCAATGCTTCCTTTGTTCCATTAGGATATTTTTCGATGTACTCTCTTGCTGCATAGGCGAACAGCTTGATGACGTCCGAGGTCATGTTATTCATACTAGGGTTGATGAGACCTTTATCTGCACCCAGACTGACCATATGATCCATATGCCTGGATACAGGAGAGACCCGATCAGTGTATTTTTCTGACAATCCTCCTTCCATTTTCTCAAAACCTATATGACAAACAATTATGTGGTATACTAATGGTAAAAAAAATTGAAATTAGCTTTAATTTCACAATACATTCTGAAAGAAAGCTTTAATAAATTCATAGGCATTTTATTATTTAATTTTGTTAAAACAATTAAGTTTTAATACACATAAAAATGAATGCAATAAAAATGAATTAACCCAGGAACTTATTCAATTAACAAATGAAATATCTACTACATTTACCTATTGGTGCGTCAAAGAAAAATTTCATAATTTAAAGATAGGAATTTTGTTGTTGATAGTATTTGTTTTTGCCAGCATTCTATTTTAAGGGTAGTCCGATGGTCTTCAGGTAAATCAGGACTCTTGTGTGGTGGGCCTTGAACTTAGTTCCAGCAACAGTTAGATGAAGTCTTAATAAATAATCTCCACGAATCTAGTTTTACTATTCATAATATAATCCTTTGAAAAATAACTTCAAATGAAATAAATTTAAGGAAACTCTTTATTATTCTTTTTACTGAAAATTATTATTATGGCCTTTTCACAAGAAGATATAAAATTATAATTTAATATACAACAAAGATTGAACCGTGTGGGGGGCAAAAACTTCTGCTGTTGGTCCTACTCAAAGTAATAAGGTTTTATAAATGAAATTCGGGACAAGGATCAAAACTGTCTAATGTCCACCCCCAAATGTTCACATCTCTTCAAATAAACATTTCAGTTACACTAGCATAATGCACTCACCTAAAGCCATGACACAGTCTTCAATGCCACTCATAACCAGTCTCCTCGCCAGCATTAGAGCAGATGAACCAGATGAACAGTTGTTGTTGACATTGAACACTGGCACACCCGTCAACCCCAGTTCATAAACTGCTCTCTGTCCACTGGTGGGATCACCATAGCAATAGCTAGCAATGACTGCTTTGATGTCCTTGTAATCTCTTCTTGAGTCTGCTAGTGCCAGCTGTCCTAAATATTTGGAAAAAAAATGACACTAATTTTGGTTTTCAGTATTTATTTTTGTTCCGGTAGATAAAAAAAAAATTGGAAAAGCAAAAATTAGTACAGGGAATTATACTTTTAAAACAGTATATTAATATTTTATAAAATAGCAATGTGCTAAAGAGGACTAGGTTTAAATCTATTAGAATTACTAATACTATTAGGCTTATATTTTTACACATGACAAATACAAATTTAGCCCTATAAATAATGTTATAATAAATTCAAGACCCTTCTAAAGTGTTGATAAAATAAATATTTTCTAAAAGAATACTGCCAAGAAACATAAAATGAAAATTAACAGCACAAACTCACAACCCTCTTAATAAGATGACTTTCATTTCTTTCAGCCCACCCCCCCCCCCCCCCCCCCCCCCCCCCCCCCCCCCCCCCCCCCCCCACCCCCACCCTTCCCGGAAATTCTTATATACAATAATTTGGCAAATAGTCAAAAGATTTATAACTGTACTACTTTAACCTGCTTCTCGTGCCATGTCTGGATAGTCCCATTCTTTAGACAGAGGTTTAACAAATTTGGTCACTCCCACTCCTATGATGTATGCACGCTTACTTAAGGCCATTGAATATGTTTGAATCTGAGACTGAAAATAAAATAATGTATACAATTAACATGAAGTAATGAAATTTAAACGCTGCAATGCTAAATAATAATTTTAATAAAATCAAATCATTCCAAAAATAAAGAAAAAAGTCGTAAAATAAAATCAATCATAAATGAGCAAAATGCTTGACACAAGTCACAACCAGAAGGTATATAAATTCACTGTAGTATAATTTAAGATTAACTTTCTAGCTTAAAATAAATAATAATTTAGGCTTATGCTAGTAAAAAATCTTTTAGCTGGTGATTTTACTTTCATTAGGGGCCAATAATAAAATAAATGATGCCACAGTATTTTGGCAGATGTTTTATCCCACTCTCTACCATCATATCATCACTAACCTATCATAAAATGTAGAAACCATCATAAAACCTCTGAACTTATAAAATAAACTTTTATAATAAAAATTTATTTAACAGCGCAATGCATAAATTTATTTTCTGCACTGATTACTACTTACTAATTTTTGACTCTGAAACCCTAAAAAAATTTGTTGGTGCTAAATACTGGTACCAGTACTACAAATTCCATTTATAATCAGGCCAGTTGAAAGAAATACCATATGGTGTTAAAAAGCAGTAATAAGGTTTAAAAAAACAACAAGCTAGCATTGTAGTCATCAAAGAGTTGCAATTGTCAGGATGTTATCTTTGATGACTTCAGTGTGACACTACATCTCTTTTTGGACTGATATTCTAAAATCATTTATGATTATGAAAGAAGTATTTTAAAGAAATAAATAATTCAAATAAAAAATTATAAATAATATAAAACAACACCAGTAATCACTAATAATACTATTAAATTGCGCTTAGGCACCCGGTCAAGGAACACCTTATCTATGATGAACAGACATCCCAGTTTACCCAGGACAGTCCTTATTTTTGCACCACCCATCCCGGCATTCCCAAAAGGTCAAGTTATGTCCCGACGTCTGGCATTTACTGCAAACTGTGTACTTTTCCCTAGAAGGGATAAACTTAAACGCTCAAAGTGAAAAATTCTTTTCTCTGATAAACAACATGGGGACACCAGATAAATCACAACTCAAAGTCAATACATTGAAACATATGTTGGTTATCAAAAAGGTTTTGTCCATAATAAACAGTAAAAACTGAGTATACTATATAATGTACACTAATGAATTTGTTTTTAACCCTTCAGGAACAGGAAGGTGTGTCTTTCAGTCAACTTTCACCAACCATTTTTTTTGGCGTGAGCTTGGGGAGATGGGGGCATGTTATCCTAGAAAAATCTGGTCATTGTACTTAAACTATGTTTTTCATAGCATCTCCTGTCTCCTTGGTTCCTCTCTTTGAGATCCCCACTACCTTCTTAGATCAATTTTTAAAAGTCAAAGTAACAGTCCAGGCAGTGTCAATAGTACGCAAACTACAAACTTAATAACAAAGTGAAAGTTCCAAAAGTGAAAGTTCCAAGCGACTAAAACCAAAACGTTATACTATTTATTATAATTAAAAATAACTTATTTGTAGTTTATTTTGTTTAATTCCAAAAGGCCGAGGAATATTACTATTTATTTATTACTAGTTAACTATTACTAGCAGGGGGATTTAAAGCCAAAGTGGTTAAATGCAATAAAGAGCTAAATAACCTTACCTCAAATTTTGCGTTTACACCTTGGCCTTGATATTATTTAGTTGGCTTTTTTGTTGGCATCACTTTTTTAATGTAAATTTGTTGATACTTATTGACTTGTTGTGAAAACTGCAAAGTCCATTGCAGGGTCAAAGGTCATAAGCTGAAAGGTTTTTCTTTCCCTTGAATGTGTATTTAGAAAACTCTAACATTTTGAACGCTGAAACGAAACAAAATCAAATAGATCCTGCGACATCAGTTTGCACAACTCCAGATCTAAATGTAAGGTGAACCGTAATACTTGATGAAAACTTGTCTGGGCCGAAAGAAAACGAGACAGGGGGGAGAGCTATTCGGAAAGAAATAATAATAAAGAATATTACGTTACTTCGCGGACCGCAAAGTTGGTGCTTGCGGGCCGCATGTTGCGCACACAGAGCTATAAATATATCTCTATGTCTATGGTTGCGCAGGCTTGTGCTATATGATAAATGTTGAACTATCTAAATTTAATTCATAAGAAATACGTTGCTACGTAACTGCCCCCTGCCCCCATATGTTTATGGTTGCGCAGGCTTGTGCTATATGATAAATGTTTAACTATCTAAATTTAATTCATAAAAAATACGTTGCTACGTAACTGCCCCCCGCCCCCCCCCCCCTGAAAATGAATAATGCACAACTAGTACTGGGAAGAAAAACTAAATTAATTAATTGTGCCCCCCCAAAGGAAAAAAAATCTGCTGGTGTCCGTGGAATTCTAATTTATTTAAATATTAAAAAAAAAAAAATAACACGACGTCCTACATCAACTTCAGTATATGACCTACTCTTCTCTTCACTATGTCTGCCATGCCCAAATTCTGTAGACAGTGAAGTGAAGTACTCTCATCACCAACATTCAATTCTTTCTCTAAATTTTGATAAGTTATTTCTTGAAATTGCAAACTGGCCTTAAGAGATTCTGACACTTGTTTCAAATTTATCTGAGATTCTGACCTTTGTTTCAGTTTTGTGCAGAAATATTTAAAAGCTAAAAATAAAATATAGTTACGTTTTGTCTATATTTATTCGAATCCTTTGGCTTCACAGTGTTCTCATCTACTCTACTGCAAAGTAGCCAATGTCTTTTCGTACTGAATTTTAAGAAATTGTAAATTATTTTCTACTTAATAGTGTGTTTCAACTCATCCTTGATAGAAAACCTTTTATATTAAAGTTGTTTGCATATTTCTTTCTTGCTTTAACGCCAAATCGAAGAAGCGTTGGTCCCCACTTTTTATTAGTCTATATTTCGCCTTTGTTCGCCACTAATTGACCCACTCTCCGTCAACCGGTAGAACTGAAACTTGGTACATAGACTCGTTGCTGATCACACCGCTTTCTGCCAAATTTTCAGCACCACTCCCCAACCCCCCAAAAAATCAGTGCTCCTGTTTTTCAAGGGGAAGATGAAGGAAAATTCCCGATAACTGCGCTAAATGAGGTTCTTTTTTTTTAAAAAAAAAGAGAAAAAAAAAAAGAACCACAATGGCGTTTGGTGCTTAATATTTTCTTTTGTTTTTATAAAATAGTTGGTGAATTAAATCTGTGGTGTGAAAGTGGGTGGGTCATTATAACATTAATTTAGTTCAGGTGCGTGAAAAAATGTGCGGTTTTGAGCCTTTAGGGTTGGGGGTGGGGTGCGGCGGCACTAATTTGGATTTTTGTTAAATGCGTTACTTGGATGCATGTTTTGTCAAATTTTCAGCCCCGCCCCTTGTTGTTCGATATTACATTTTGTAAAGGCTTTGTAAGAAAAACTATGTTTTTAGGTGTTGTTTAATTTCTTGCGCTTTTTTGAGTTCCGGATTTCATAAGCACTCATAACATTTGGTTTTGTATTAAAAAAAATATTTAAAAAAATAAAATAATTACATTTTCATTTTCATGGGGCCTCCTTTGAGCTCCATGTGCCCCGGGACACTGTACCTGCACCCCTCTCGTTAAGCCTGGGTATAACTATAATGCAAAACTCTATTTAAGACAACAACATTCAAACTTGTCATTCTTATAAAATAATTTAAAAAGAAAATCGTATCGAATAGTCGAACCAATGAATATCAACGCGGTCAATATACTTGATAATCCAAATATTAGGGAAAATCTATTTACCACATTCGATTTTAAATATTTGAACTATCAGCAATCAAAATATATAATAACTAGGGCCTAACCGGGTGCAGTTTTTTACAACGGGTCCGGATATTTTGAGAAAATACTCGGTGGGTCCAAGTTTTACAAAAAAAGAGGTAACTTCTCATTTTCTATAATATATACCATCCTTTATAACAATAGACCTACAGACAGTCCTAAACCTTACCTGTCGGCCATTAAACAATACTAACTGTCCACAGACAGTCCTACATCATACCCGAGGTTCTTTATTGATGAATATAATAATCGTCTTCGCCGAAAGAAAAAAAAAAGTATAATCTTTTTACCTCAGCGTAGACGTCACGCACGAAAGCTCGCTGCATGACATTTTTTTTCTCACTCAGTACTATTAATATAAAACATGTGGAGTAGGGAGAGTGGTGGTTGTGAAAAGGAAGCAGGAAATACCAGAAGCAATATATATATATAAGAGATAGATTAAACAAATAACAAACAAGCAAGCATAATTTGTCAAATTTAAAGATATAGGCCCTATATATATAACAAATCAGCATCATTAAAATGAAACGAAACACAGCAAAATTAATTAATTCTACAAAGCAAGATTTCAATCCGAATTATTATTGAATGTCGATTTCATGCAATTTTATTCCATTTCGTCACAGTTTGTCAAAATTATTTGAAGAGCCACCCACCCCACACCCCTTCCAAAAAAAAAAAAAGAGTAATTTATAAAGGAACTCCAGCAAGAAATACATTTTAAAAATCTTTATTTGGAAACAAGTGCGTATCATCAGTTGTCATAATAGTCTTCGTATGTATGTGTAGATTAAAAGTAAATTTTGGTGAAATTAATTTCATCACAGTTTCTTGTTAGTCTTAAAATTTTTCAAATCTTTTTCATTTTTTCCATGCATTAAAGTTTCCATTGTGATTAGATTCTCCATCATTTTTTTTTCCTTGATTGTATTCGGTGCTGCAAACTATTTTAGCATGATTTCATTTATACAATCAAAGGTGATAAAAATTAATTTCCTTAAACAATTTCAACCAATTTGTACAACCAATTTAATCAAAATTTTCAAAATTCAGGATATAAAATTTTTGGAATTTCGTAGGCATACCACTTAATTAAAGTGTTTGAAAAATTCATGTCAAGCAATGTGCATACTTTGTAATAAATTGAGAATTTCAACACAAGTTTGAGTCGCTGCTCTAGAATATTAGAGAATATTTTCTTCACGCTCATGTAGTCATGTAATATCAAAATAGTTATGTGTGCCTTTTGCCCCAGGCACATTGGAGCAATGCCCAGTAGTTATTTGTGCCTTTTGCCCCAGGCACATTGGAGCAATGCCCAGTAGTTATTTGTGCCTTTTGCCCCAGGCACATTGGAGCAATGCCCAATAGTTATTTGTGCCTTTTGCCCCAGGCACATTGGAGCAATGCCCAATAGTTATTTGTGCCTTTTGCCCCAGGCACATTGGAGCAATGCCCATTAAGCGTATAAAATATTAAAACTAAACACACACACATAAACATGTTCAAAAGAACAGATACACATTTTATTTGGAGCAAATCTTACTCTCAGGTATGAATCCCATGCAATATTTAAGCAAAGTACAAAAACTAAAACTATACCACTTATTATATTCATACCTAACCAAGAAACGGAAGTTACTTTAATATAGTGCAGAGTTTATTAATCTTTTTAATTCTACTGGCCCCTGTCAGGACCCCGTTTGACCGTGAGATGACCAAGGACCACTGTTTAACCTGTCAGATGAAGGCCAAGAGCCCATTTTGCCTGAAGGATGAGGCCATAGACCTCTTTCCCTGTCAGACGAATTTAACCTGTCAGATGAAGGCCAAGAGCCCCTTTTGCTTGCCCGATGAAGACCCCAGACTCCCTTTTCAGTCAGATGGACTCCCCCCCACCCCCTCCGTCTCGCATCTGTGAGACCTTAAAGTTGTTGTTGTGTTCTTATATCTTCCGAACTGTTCAACACTAAAAGCACATTATCCTCAACTCCCTGCTTTCGCGCTGCTTTGACCGATTTCACATCCCCCCCCGACCCCCCCCCCCCCCCACCGTCTCGCATCTGTGAGACCTTAAAGTTGTTGTTGTGTTCTTATATCTTCCGAACTGTTCAACACTAAAAGCACATTATCCTCAACTCCGTGCTTTCGCGCTGTTTTAACCGATTTCACATCCCCCCCCCCGGTCCCCCCCCACACCCAAAAAAAAAAAAAATTAAAAAAACAACAACAAAAACAACCCCACCTTATAAGATAAAGATACAAGTATCTTATTGATCCAAATAATTCGCATATGTTTTTTTTCTAAATTACAATGTACTTATACATCTCAGCACACATAGATTCATGGTCTTACAACATTTTAAAACTAGAGCAATTTAAACACAGGAAATCAGAGAACAAAGAGTTCTCTCAAGCGCAAAATTCAGACGTCGTACACCATCGAACACCGACATGGGGACAATTTTGACCAACTTTAAGAGTGCTTATGTTATGCGGATTTTGTAACAGCTGTTACAAATTCGTCACAAAATTTAGACACACTCACAACCCAAGGCTATACTTTCGTACTCACTACACCGTATATGCATGACGTCAATTATGAATGCCCCCCCCCTTCCCCCCTTACCACCGAACAATATATTCAACCCGAGACGAGAGGTATGAAATCCAAAATGGCACTAAAACTTTTTCTTTCTTCTTAAAATTTTATTTTAAATGCCGGAATTGGCTTGATCATTTCAGAATAAAGCTATTTAATTTTATTTTTTTAAAATTATGTGTAGGCCTACTGTTGCTCCATCTTAATCCTTAAACATCTGATTGAAATCTATAAGTTAATAATTAATTTTTAAGAAAATCGTAGAGATTATGCGTTTACATAATTTTTTGTAGTTTTCGGTAAAATGTGCTGTAATAGAAAAAATTAATGAAATTCTGGGCCTAGTTTTAGGAAAAACAATTAATAAAAAAAAAAAATAACTCCTTGAGGGGGTCGTCCATTAATTACGTCAACAATTTTTACGTACTGTGGCGCCTCCAGTAATAAACAACTTAACAAGCCGACCAAGTTTTGGTTTTGCCCCCTCCCCCACTGAAAAACCTGATGTGACGCCCCTGATGGGCATAGTCTATTAGTAGCTGATTTATCATTTTCATCTTGCGGAACTGATATACCAGACAAGTAACATCATCCTTATCTAACCATTCAGCACTTAAAATAGAAGCATTGTCTGTGTGAGCAATAATTTCCTACGCTCTCTCTGTCTCCTTGCAGCTACTCGCATTGGTCGATTATTTTTTTGTTGAGGAGCAGGTGGTAATTTTTGTGTGCTCAAGAGGGCATCATCGGTGCTATTTAACATGTTTTCCATGCCTGCAACACGATCGCAAACATACCCCCCTAGTCATTTGCGACAAACAGAATCTACAGTTGAAGAGAGGCCAACTTTTGACTATTCTTGCACTAACAAAGTGTGCTAACATCCTGATCAGCCAACTCCAGTGCACAGACAGACACACATTAAATAACTCTTATATTGATAAAAGCCTAAAACTAAAAGACTATTTAAAATAATGGAAGAACCAGTCAATTTTTTTAAGATTAACATTTTAATAGAAAAAACATTATTGTTGACTTCAACTGTCAACTAATCTAAACCCCAATCCCTTTGTCAACAACTGTCAAACATTTCCACCACTTCCCCCTCCCCCCTATTTTGTTGACGTAATTAATGGACGCCCCCTAAGTGGAATCAGGTCAAGTGTACGATAACGAATTCAGCAGCCCCCCCCCCCCCCCCCCCC
>CAXITT010001579.1:34809-51583 GCA_964033795.1 Lymnaea stagnalis
ATCTTTACAGTGTATGGAAAAAAAAAAAAAAAAATGTTGTGGGGGGGGGGGGGGGGGGTCGCCACGACATGAGAAACTGCATTAAAGGGTCGCGGCGTTGGGAAGGTTGAGAACCAGTGGCCTATATAGGGATAGCTTTGATAGTTGCTTTAAATTCTGAGCTAAAAAACCAAGAAACGAAACGAAGAAACAGAGGGAAAAAATATCAACACGGAAACTTTCCAATGATACAGTAATTGAAATAATCATACAACGTCTCAACCAATGAACTATAATCTATCTTCAACAAACAAGACCATGTTAGGCGACGCGTTGTGACACTGCATTAGTCTTTAGGGGTTGGGATTCTTCTCCGAATTGTTCAAAGTAGCGGTGTCTCCTGGAATTAAAGGCGAGTAGTTTAAATCTTGTGTTAAAATGCTTTTCGTCTAAAAACTAAAACAAGGGGGTGGCCAACCCGCGGCTCATCCGATTTATCACAAAATGAACTTATTCCTTCATAGAATTAGATATTATTTTCATTCTTGTGTGTGACGGTGTACGCCAGTTCGATATATTGGCCCCAATTAAGGTATGATTTTCGAAAAAAATTCGACCCAAATGAGTACTCTTTTAGAAACCCTAAAGCAAAATCTTAATTTAGTACTGACAGAAAAATGGAAGTTAAAAAAAAAAAAAGAAGATAAATTTGAGACTTCGTTTACAATGAAAACCTTAAAAAATAATGTATGTAACACATTTTATTCTAATTAATCAACAATAAAAAAAATAAATAAATCAATTATTAATAATAGTAATAATAAAAAGAAAGAAAGCAAAAAAGGCTAAAATAAATCCATAATGATTTCTTACGACATCGCAAGTGTAATCAGTATCACTAGGAATAGCACCGATGTTATCAGAACAGCCAGCTTCAGTTCACCTGGAATGTATTTTAAAAAAAAGTCAGAATGTATAAAACAGTCAGAATGTATAAAACAGTCAGAATGTATAAAATGTATAAAACAGTCAGAATGTATAAAACAGTCAGAATGTATAAAATGTATAAAACAGTCAGAATGTATAAAACAGTCAGAATGTATAAAACAGTCAGAATGTATAAAACAGTCAGAATGTATAAAACAGAATGTATAAAACAGTCAGAATGTATAAAACAGTCAGAATGTATAAAACAGTCAGAATGTATAAAACAGCCAGAATGTATAAAAAAGAGTCAGAATGTATTTTAAAAAATTCAGAACAGTCAGTTACACGTCTAGAACCCTTTGCAGTTTTTCAAAAGACAAACATCAATTGCTCTTATGTAATGAGCAAAGATATCTAGGAAAGATTTTTCTTTTTGTGCACTGATAAAACTTACATTTAACCGCACATGGTCAACCTAGCCGCAGTAAAAAAATCATGCTTTTTTAAATGTTTTCTATAGCTCGTATAAGGAGAAACACGAATTTGGGCAACATGGATCTCCAGAAAGTTCTATATTGTTCAACATAGAAATAAATATTATTAAAAGATTTCAATTGAATCTAAAAGTTTATGGAAATTTTAGTTTATTTTTAGGCCTATGCATTTCTTAAACTATCCTGGGAATTTCCTCGATAGTTTGGCTAGTTTTCATTAATTTTTGAAAATATTTTTTTTACTTTTACAGACTCCTCTGGCGTACGGCACTTTATGAAATATATATATATATATATATATATATATAATATTTTCTACTTTTTTATGCGTTTAAATTCGGTTTTGAAAAAGGGTTCCTAAAAATATCTTTCTTTATTTTCTAGTGCTTAGTATTAAAATTGTAATCTTTAAATAATCGAAAAAGATTAGCTATTTACTTTCTTGAAAACAACGAATGCTTACAAAAGCCTGCTTAAGCGACTTATTAACCATTTACCCAGGCATAAAAATAGGAAGTATAATTGAATGGCTTCTGCCCGTAGAGCCGAAACTAATTGCCGTATGCCCTTCCGAACCACCCTTCCCCGAATTCTTACATTTCTCACTTCAGCTCCAGCGATCATCCGTGACCAACCAAGCGAAATGTTAATCAAAAACATCATAGAATAAAGTTCCAAACCCCATGGATTTGCGAGTAGAAAGAAATTCTTAAAAAAAAAGTCTAATCCAGATAGCAAAACAAGATTCTCATTATCTGCTCTAGGATAAAATAATTTGTAGTATTTTCAAATTACTCAGGCCTACTGTAAAAAAAATAATTATTTAGTTAAATTATATGTTTCAATAAAAAAAACCAGCGCTATATTTTAAGTTCATGTCCCCAAATCATTGGTGTGAGGTTGTGTTTGCGTAAAAGCTTGTGGGATGTGGTTTTTCCACTTCAAATTTAAAGTACAAGTTTTACTGTTGATCTTCACGAAATCCTTATAGCCAACGTTATGGTGTTTAAGCGAGCGAGGGCAAGGAACTAAAATTAAAATATATTCTATTCACCGTTGACCTCGAGCCTAACAGTGAAGAAAAAAATTAGATTAAATTAACGAAGAAATGTATTCAATCAGTTTTAAAACAAATTTTGCTTGGGAACGGGTCATAGGTTGGAAGTTCGTAGGTCTGTGTTTTGCCATGGTTCACATGCATCTAATTAATTTAAAGGCGTGTATCAAACCTCTAGTACAGTCCCCTGTCACGTGATCCACGCAGTTTTGACCACATTTTTCCAAACAATTCCCCGTACAATCTTCTCCGTACTCGAAGCCTTGACACGCTGTAGGAGAAAAAAGGGAATCTGGTAGAGTGGCAGTTGAGCGGCCGATGTTAATAAATCTGAGACGAAGCAACGAAGATTAACAAAAATTAATTACTCAAACGCGATGAATCCCCTTTGTCTAACAGTGTCCCTCAAATTCATGGACATCGACCCGAATTCATAGGTAGCACTTCCTATGGATAGCACAAGCTGGCGAGGCAGACTCACCCTTGGAGCACAATACGCAGGGAGTCAACGCGACCCTCGCGTCATTGGAAAGCGCAAAGCAAGGAAATGCAGAGTTGCCTCTAATCTCACAGAGACATCCCCCCACCCCACATTGGTCCTATATGTGGGTTAGCTAGCCATGCAATAACAGGAAATGGTAAGCCACCTGAATACCCACTGTCAAATTTAGCCTTGGTCATCGTGGCATGCGATGGACGAACAACAACAGTGTACTGCTCACATCAAATATAAGACGTAGCTATAATTACCGCGGTAAACATCAAATAGTCACTAAAAATATGAAATCTTCTCCCTTTGCGTAACCTTGACCTGAAGCAAGAGAACATTTCCACAAAGCCACATTACTGACCGATGGTATTTATTAGATGCCACTACTTACGCCGAATGCATCCAAGTTTAGAGTTCTTGAATCCCCCTTTGCACCGTGAACACTCCCCAGTGTATTTATCGCAGTCTTGGATACAGTTGATACAGGAATTACGACAGCGAACTCCCCAGGTGAAAGGCGCACAATCTGATCGAAAAAAAACAACAACCCGCAAAAGAAATTCATTGACTTATGATTGGAGAGCTTTGCAATCAAGACTATGAACTAAATAAAGGGTTTGAAGAACGTTTGTGGGGAGAGCGGGATGTTGTTCCAATTAGCCCCCATTAATATCCCATGTCATTTGCCTGATAATGAACGTATAACAAGTGTATTTTTGTTTGATTAATAAGTTGAAGTTTAATTCCAGCCCTAGGGGTGGCGTTTTATTTCCAAAGTAAAATGCTTCATATACTGTGTGCGGCACACGTGTTAGTAGGCTTGAAGTTTGGGAGTTTGGTATGATCAATTTGAACGAGAATTTAGACGGTTTTAAAAATGTATCAAGTATGATAAGTGGACAAGAAATGCTTCTGGATATGTCTTCGAGAAGGTCCACTTCAAATACTCTAAACGGTTGGACTCTGCAAATTTTGTGGCTTTGGCGGGTGATTGGCGGCAAAGTCAAGAGGCGCTCATGCTGCCATAAACTCTAACTACTGCATTGTGTCTGTGTATGGGATGCTTTTATGAACGCAAGACTCTTGGACTTAAGACTTGAAGTTCCGCGCGAATCGTGTACATGCACGTTTTTCAATGCACACAATTCTTGTAGGAAAATTTTTTTAAATAAAAAAAACCCAACAAGAAAACCCAAAAAAAACAACAACAGCAATCCAACAAACAACAAAACAAATGAAATTAAACAAACAAACAAACGAACGAACAAACAACCAAACTAAAAACTAAATCAACCCCTTAATATATTGACTGGAGCAAACCTAATGGACACACTATTTCCGGAATGCAAGATGTCTCCTGTTGTATCTGCCTGCCCTGACCGGGGCAAGGCAACCCTTTGCCAGCTTTAGGCGGGTTGTCACACAATCTGAAAATACAAATGACTGCCAGGGAACACACATGCATACAAAGTTATCGACAAAGATGTGTCTCTTCTCCTTCTATAAATAAAGGAACCACGATCAATGTATTGATCATTCTGGCTCCTATGTATGGAGAAAGGATTTGCACTGTTTCTGTGTCTCTGGTATTGAAGAGGGTAGGTCACTGGTTGCAAGGGCTACTCAGCGAGGGTATTATGAACTAGGGTTTGGAAGGCCTGAGGCAATAGACTCAAATGTGTCAAGTGTGGTCGCCTCAGCTGTTTCTTTTGATTACTCAAACGTGTACGTGTCCGATTCACACCGGAAGAATCATTTCACGTGTTTGTACAAACGGAAGGAGAGTTTATTTTGTTGTTTTTTGTTGTTGTGCTGCTGCCAACGACGTCACCATTTCTTTAATTCTCTGGATCAACTCTTCTCACATGGAAACACAGACGGTTTCAAAATAATGTTTAAAGATGCCATTCAGCATTACATAATCAAGGTTTGCGCTCTGTTATAGATATGCCAGTAGTTTACTCTGAATGTGATCTGGAGAATCGCTAGCATACCTTGAACAAATGCCAGCAGGGACAACTCCCAAAAGTGCGTCTTGGTGGCCTATCTACGGTTCATGCTATACGCAGTGTTGCTTTCAGAAATTTTACCCCGGAAGAGCACGTCAGATTTTTTATTTTTTTTTTTTGGGGGGGGGGGGGGGGGGGGCTTTCTGGTTTTTTTTTTTGGGGGGGGGCAGTGCAAGCAGTTCCAGTTGATTTATTGTTAGACATATTTTTGCTCCGGGGGGCACTTGGCTTTCCCCGGGGGGAGGCACTGTCCCCCCCTCCCCCACGGACATATAGCTGAAAGAAACCCTGGCTACACGGGGCGAGGTAATATTCTTGTCACACCCCTCCCCATTTTTAGACTTAGCCGAAAATGCCGCCTTCAATCTATAAAATTATTGTGCCGCACCGTCACTCATCAAAGTTAGCACCCTCCCCAAATCGTCACCATATGAAAGCCTCACTTCCGCTCGTGGTCAGGCCCACTAATACGCAATTATTTTTATGTTATATAGAAACCGCAAAAGTGCCACCGGGGCGATGGTTCCCTTCGCCCCCCCCCCCCCTCCTCTTCTTTACAGATACGCCATTGTTTGAAGTACCTGCGTGAGTCTCTGGTGGTGAATATTTTAATCCAAATGAGTGTCCCTTTTCTGGACTCTGGCCAGCTCACAGTCGTTTATTTCACACAAACTGATAAACCTGGATGCAANACCCCTAGCAATTGGCATAAAGTCACCCTCCTCCCCCCCCCCTTTTTTTTCCATAAAAAGGATTTAAAAAAAGTGGCCATCCGGGGCGGACAACCCTTCCCCTCCGCAACCTCCTTCCTCCCCTCTAGGATCATGGTAATAGTAATAGGTCCCGCAAGCAATACGAACCTTTTTCTGTAGTAGAGTCGGTTGGTGCAGTTCTCGTTACAAGTCCACGGTTGCCACTCACTCCATTCACCGTTGACTGAAACATTTAGAATATGGCAAATACCGTTTATAACCGTATGTGTTTCTAGCTGGGAGTACAGTGGAGCTTATTGGATAGAGGAAGACAGGTTTAAAATCTTTAATTTTAAATCGCTGAATCTCGAATCCACCACGGCTGGGACAAATGGGGCATGCATGGAGACACTTGGTTCAGGTGACTATTATAATAGTCGCCTCGGAGATATTTCAACATTTTCCCTTGAGTCAACCGTCATGCATGACGCTCCCTTCTTGACATATTTTTTTTTAAAGTCAGTACTATCACTATAAAATATCCTGAGTGAGGGGAAGGGGTGGTTGTGAAAAGGAAGCAGCCATACCAGAAGCGAAATATATATGAGGTATATATTTAAGTTCATGATTATATTTGTTATATTGTATGTACAGGCTGTACAACTGTACCGCGTGGTGAGCCCAGCCCTAGGCTAGGGTACCACGCTGTATAAAACAACTAATAATAATAATGCTAATAATAATAATAATAATAACATAATAAGAGATCTTCAAGTGTTCAACATATTACCTGAAATTGTGTACCTGGTATCTTCATCCACTTTTGAATCTTGGTCGTCGTCTGAAAGGAATAATGAAGCGTCTTAAACCTTTCATTAACATGACGTAAAATCTCTTTCAGTTTATGACCGCCGCCCTACGACCAGAAGAGCTAAATGAGTTGCTTCGAAGCCTCGCTCCAGTGAAATAATAACATTCACCAAAGGTTGGTGGATCCCAACTTTTGAAGTTTTGAAAGATGTTCACTCTAATTTTGTTTACTAAGATCTCAAATAGGCTACTTGTGTAAATTTGCAAGAGGATTGCTCCGCCAATGCCAACAAGTATAGGTTTGCAAATTTTGGAGAAAAAAAAGGGAATGGGTGTCAAAAAGAAATTCATGAAAAGAATGAGCATTTGTAGTCTTTAACTTAATGCTTTGTAAGAAAGCTGTCGAAAAGTGGAATTATTTCAAGTACTTAAACAACAAAGCTCATTATAAAAAGTCCAGTAAAATAATTGTTATAGATACTTGAAAATGAACAAAAAATAAATAAAAATAAAATAAAAACAACAGCAACAAACAAACTAAGACACCGATCCTCTCTGTAGCGTGGTACATTCCCCAGAGTCCACAGTAAGTAAGTGGAGCACTGAACAAAGTTAACAGTCTCAATGCTTCAACATTAGAAAACAAAACTATTCGTATGTATACGGGAACTCACCTATGGCATTTTCCATTTCTTCGTCAAAGCTCCCATCGCAGTCATTGTCAATCAAGTCTCCCGGCATCACGTGATTTGGATCGGGGAAACAATTCTAATATTACAGAGGGGAAAAAGAAATGGTGAACTAACGTCAAAAACTTTAAATATAAGCTTGAAAATAAATTTAATTTGCTACGCCGATCTCCACCGAGATTTTAGCCCTACTAAACAAATTATGTGTCATTAGATACATATAAACGCCAAATACCACCCACTCACTGACCAACGGATCATCAGATCTCAAGAAGAACAAGTCCTTATGACGTGGACGTTTTGCCTGCTCATTTCTTGTATACATGTACAATGTCAATGGGCGTAAACAAATTTCAGCTTTGGAATGGCCTGAAATGACGAAAGCCCCAAACTTGGTTATTATTGATAATTTGTTTCATTTTTTTTTGTCTCTCTTTTTTAAGCTTTGGAATATCTTCTTTGCTTTGTAAACGTGTTTTGGGTGATTGTCTCACTCATCACAAGATTTCAAGAGGAACAAGGTATTTCAAGTTAAAATTTTACCCACATTGATTAATCTTATACTCAAATCGCCCCAAAGTTTAACAAAAGTCCGATATAAAAAGCCATGGTTTGTTTCCAGAAGGTATTTTGTTTTGTTTGTGTAAATTGATGTCAACTTTATGTTTTTATACACTGCATTTGAACAAGCGCTGTTTTAGTTTGCAGAATGATGCGCATCCAACAAAACGGTTTATGCTCTTAAACCCCGCAGCTAAGGTTAAACTATCACCAAACAATGTGTAAACTCTTTTATCTTCCAATATCGCTTGATTGTCGTGGGGATATCGAGGCGATATCTCCGTATTTATGTTTGCTGCCTATAATTTTTTTTTTGTTGTTTTACTGCTGTAAAAAGAACAAGGAGCATCGGAATAAAAAAAATTGAATGGGCTGAGAGACATTTTGAAGCGCTAAGGGTGAGGGCTGCTTAGAGGCAGAGTCAACTCCCGTTTCTCCTAGATTGGTTATATCATCAAGTTCTTTTACACGTTGTAATGCGTCGTACTAGCACCAAATCAACTCAAGTCCTTTATCACAATGAATGTAACTTTAATATCTAATTGTATACACATGGAGGCTGTAAGTTCTATAAATTCTGTGTATAGATAGAAAAGACTCTCCCACAATTGAATTTCTAGACTTTGTCTTCTGGAGGGTTTTGACTCCCTTACAAAAATAGGACAGTCGACTGTGACCGGCAGACTTACGAGGCGTACAAGAATTAGAGAAACCTTACAAGAAGACTTACTAGATTTTTTTTACTTAGTGTGTGTTGATTAATATTTGTACATTTCTAGTACTTTTTCATTTGCTGGGCTGTCAGTTAATATAGTTTTTATTTCTCTGTATTTGCTGTAGTATTTTTAGATAAAATTAGTGGTAGAATTTAATTGAATATTGTCATCATCACCCGCTTTGGTATCATTTTGATTTGTATGCTTCTTTTCAGTCCTTTTTTTTTTTTTTACTAACGAGCAAAAAATAAAGTTTCCTTATACTTTTCATGTAGTTTTATTATACTTTTCATTTATTTTTATTGTACTTTTTATATAGCTTTATTATACTTTTCATTCTCTCAAACACCACTGCGAACCAAGAGGGTATGATCAAAGTTCTAGTTTGTGTATAATCTGTTGAAGCACAATGACAAAACGAATACTAAAGATGAAAAACAACAACACAAAACTTTATCTTAAAAATTAGTACCGGGTACGTCACATCTGCTGACAATTCTACGATAAAACAACAACAACAACAACAACAGCAGCAACACCAGGACAAGCAGTGAATGCTGTTACTTGAAATCCCGCCTGGCTCATGTACGACACCATGCCGCCGACACCGTACACGTAACACCCGAACACATGTCTTCCGGTGGAGACGACCGTGTAACTCTTGGCGTCCGTCACCAGCAAGTTGGTGATGTTGTGGACGGAGTCTCCCCAAATGGTGTCCCACGTTACACTGCAGACGATACAATGACAGAATGACACCAGGCGGCGCTTGGAGACAAAGAAAAAAAAAACAGGGCAGAAAGAAATTATTCTTAAAAAAGGCTAAAAAAAATGAGTAGGCCACGTTAAAATCTAAAATATATGCTCAATACGCGACGTCATTGGTGCCAAGCTGTATCATCCAATGATGTTCCTTTGGGTTATCCAGTGACGTGGAGCGAGGCGATTTGCTGTTGGGAACCAGCTTATAATCCTTGAAGAATAATCCCAGGCCATGCGGATTTCGCCCTTTGAAGTCCACTCCATCGTCACATTGTGACAGACGGATGCCAGCACATGCTCAATAAAATCAAACTTATAAAAGATATATGAAAAATCGCAATTTTAGCACCAGGGGGGTCTTTACAACAGTGGAGTCTTAGGGCCGTGCGAAGGCGCGGGCAAATCACCCTGGGGCCAATATCAGGGGGCGGCAAAATCGTCCTAAGATATGTAAGGCATGATGCGTCTAAAAGAGTGTCTCCTAGAAGCGCGAGGCGCTCTAGAAGCGCGAGGCCCTCTAGAAGCGTGAGGCCCTCTAGAAGCGCGAGGCGCTCTAGAAGCGCGAGGCGCTCTAGAAGCGTGAGGCATATTTCCCAGTGGGCCCACGTCTTAAGGCTGCACCGCTTAAAACAGTAAAGATTCAAAACGTCTAAGTGGTTATATATTCATCCTTCGCTTAAAAAAATACTTTAAACAAAAATTAGGCATACATATTAATTCACACGTACTTTTTCGGTAGCGTCTCATCATTTAACTGAATGAACTGCTCTTCCATATGTTTCACAATAAGCACGGCGTAGTGATACACTGTGTTATCAATGACCGGGTTCCTTAAACAAAAAGTGGGTAAAATAAAACTTGAGCCTAAGACGCGAACTTATTTTTATTAAAAAAGAATAACTTTTTAGTGTGGATGGTATGAGTTCTATCCGTTGTATCAACGAAGGGAGATAATCAAACCAAATATTTCAGCTGAGTAGAGAGTCCTGGAAACATCTCGTCTCTTCCCCACATAATCTATCATGAGGATGAATGGTCATGTCGGAGGATTTTAAAAGAAATTGTGTTTCCGAGAAGGAAAAAAAAAGACAATAGACCCTTTCCTAGAGTATTTGAAACCTGATTTTATCATTTTAAGAAAAGGCAGCGGCGGTTCTTGTTCATTTGTCAGGGTAGGGCGAGGTCAGAAGTTAGCACGAGGGCTGATGCATACGCTTTTAAAAACATTTTCGGTTAACTCTTGGATTTTGGCGCCGCGGACTCCCCCCCCCCCCCCCCCCCCCCCCCCCCCCCCCCCCCCTCCCCCCCCCCCCCCCTGGTAGGCGAAGTAGAACAACGCCTGGGGTATGATGGAAGAAATGCTTGCGTCGCCGAACATTTCCACCGGGTAGAAATCGTCGTTGCCCTCCGTCTCGACGTTGTCAAACGGAGGGTCGTCGTCGTCGTCGTCGTCATCATGGGCACCGCTGAGGCGGTCAAGGCAGGAGGACCTCTGAACGAACACGATCTGAATGGGTCGATCGCTGACAACCCTGGTGTGAAATTGAAGGTCTCGCTGTGAGGTGAACAATTTTTATTTTTTAAAGAATACACGTTTTCGGGCAAAATTCAGTTGAACAATTGCGAAGTAGAGCTCATTATAGAAAGTAGTGTGAAGGAAGAAAAAATGGCTATGGGGTTGGTTTGGACGAGTTCATAACAACTAACTGTATTTTTAAATCCTTTATATTAACTTTACTTGTGTGTGTTTAGAGCAAAAATCTTCGGACGGCTAATTTGAGCCACTTCCCGTCAACCGACCGAGCTGAAACTTGGCACGTAGACTTGTTGCCAACTTGATGCCAATGCATTCTATTAAATATTTAGCCTGACCCCCCCCCCCCCACCCCAAACCCCCAAAAACAGTTTTTACTGTTTTTCATGGGGAACATGAAGGAAATATGACCCTGATCTCACAAAATAAAATTCATGATAAGTGCACTAAATGCGATTCTTTAGAAAGAAAAAACAACAACAAGACAACATATCGCAAGTGTGTTTGATGCGTACTATTTTGTTTTCTGAATAGCTGGTGAAATGAATATGCGATGTAAAAGCGGGTGGGACATTAGCATATTAATATAAAATACTATAATAAAAATACAAATAAAGGATTGATACGAAAGCTTTGATTTTCAGGGGATGTTTTTATTTAATTCCAAGATGAGTTCGTGTTAATATCTATTTATATACATTGTATCGTTTTATTTAAAATTCTTGTTAAAATAAATAAACTATTTATATATATAAATAATGCGATAAGATGCATAAACTATTTATGAGAATGGCCGACAATTTATTTCGCTCATTCAAACCTTAGATCGTTTTACGCAAACCAGTTTCGTTACTTTAGATGCACGTGACCCCATACTGCAATGAATGGCTTTCCGCCTGGTTTACCTTGTACCTAAAGCCTTCGTCGAGCCACAACGTCTCTATTGCCCCACTGGCCGACACGCTTATGTTCACCTGGGTGCGCTGCTTCGTGTTGGACGGGCTGATGTAGACGTAGCCGTGCACGGCCCGGATGACCATGGGCAAAATGAAATCACTGCCGTAATAATCCGCCGGGAGGAGCATATCTGCACAGGTTTTTAAATGCGAGAAAGTGGACTTTCAAAAAAAAATAAATAAAGGACGCCAGAAATATAAACTAATAATTCATTTTAAAAGAAACAACAACAAACTCGAGGGTTGGTTCGTTTTTCAGCGAAAAGTAATTGAAGAACGCTAAGATATTTTAACACAAGAGTCGACAAACAAAAAAGACCACAACAAAAAGTTCAATTTTTACAATTTTACTTAAAACATTGAACACCAAAAACGATGCCTTGTCATATTATTTAAAAAAAAAACCAAAATAATATCAACAGCTTTAAGACGAGGTCTCAAAAAGCAACTGCTTGAGTCCTTCGCGCAGAGCCGTTTCTTAGGCATGGGCAAACTAGGCGACCGCCCTGAGCCCCACTGCTAAGGCGGCCCCACCGGGCGCTTTTTTTTTTTTTAGCCTTCAGCTTGCAAGTTCATATATTTCAGGAGGACCAATTTCCTCTAGTGGCGGATCTATCAATATGGTTAGTGGTCACACGCGGGCGCGATGGATGATCAGTGCCAGCCCTCTGGGTCCTTACACACCACAGCGGCAACTCGATTCTGCCTTCGTCACTTTTTCCTCTTTGCTCCTCAGCTCCGGGGGAGTTCTGTCCCCCGTAACCCACTCCGGGGCCCCCTACCTTCGCTCCATGCCTCTAAAATCCCCCAAAACGGCTCAGCTTTCGGCCATCCCCAAACTTCTCGAAGCTACCGTAATTGAATTTAAACAACATGCAGCTTATACAAATCGGAACCTGATATCACCATAAGTCCATTACATAATGTCCGGATTAGTCTACAAATAATCCGGTCAAGTTCGAATTCACCCAAACTCATTGACGACCGAGAAAGCCACATCGTTCAGCAGTGTGCGTAATAACGTGCAAAATACTGGGGGCAAAATGCCACCCAAATTTTCATCTGGACATTCAGACAGCAAAAGTTAAAAAAAAAAAAGAGATTCAACTGACCAACGACAAGGTCCACCGACTTGCCGCTGTACTCATTGAGATCGGCTGATTGGCAGAAGAGGGTCGGCGTCTCTGTGGCGCAGCTCCCGCTGATCACCCCAAGTAGCAAATCTCCTGTGATGACCGTACCTGGATTTGGGGTGGGGGGGGGGACATCGGAGAAATATCAGGAGAAAAATAAATGCTCCCTCCTTAGGTACACAATGAAACAATACCATTTTTTAAAACAGGAAAACAGAACTCTAGCCCAATATGACCGCATGGGATTGTCGTTTCTGAACGTTTACAATATAAATAAAACATATGACGTTGCAAGGTAAATGCTAAAAAATTGATGTCACATATATACATATATATATATATATATATATATATATATATATATATATTATATATATTAAGAGCCCACGATCAATGTATATATCATTGTGGCTCCTATGTATGGAGAGAGATTTGCAATGTTTCTGTGATACAATATATATAAAACATATGTCTTTGCAAGATAAATACTAAAAAATTTATGTCACATATATATATATATATATATATATATATATATATATATATATATATATTATATATATTAAGAGCCCACGATCAATGTATTGATCATTGTGGCTCCTATGTATGGAGAGGGATTTGCAATGTTTCTGTGCCTGGTATTGAAGAGGATATTTCACTGGTTGCAAGGGCCACTCGGCGAGGGTATCAGGAACTGGGGTTTGGGAGGCCAGAGGCAATAGACGCAAATGTGTCACGTGTTGTCGCCTCAACTGTTCCTTTTGGAAGCTTGTTCCAGTCCCTGATTGTCTTTCGCGGGAATGAGCAGCCCCTGTACTGTGTTCTTGCTTTCATGAGCCGGAACTGCCTGTCACGGCCTCGTCGCTGTCTTGGGGTGTGGGGGGGGGGGGGGGACGGGACGGTCAGAGAGACGAGTTTCTGTTTAATGTTGCAGGAGCAAGGGACCATCCCATTATTTATCTTGTACATCATCTTGTCATTGAGGCGGAGGTGAATCTTGGCTGAGTGTCCACACCTCTTTTTAAGGACACCATTTTATATGATTAGCATTCCACCCCTCTCCCACTTTTTTCCTCCAATTCCTTTGGAGGGGGTGGGGATTCCAGAATAACGTATACATATTAAAGTAAAACCATTTTCTAGAATCGCATCGAAATCTTTAGAAAGTATAAAGGCGTTTAAGGCCTTTAAAATATCGCCTAGCAACGCTTCTGACTTCATTTATTCTGATGCGTTTTCTGCTACTTCGCTTTGAGTAGCTCAACGCTTTCTAGTGTCATTAAACACATTTTTTTGGGGTGAGTTAGGGGCCTAGGTTCCACCCCACCCACTTCCCATCAAACTCTACATTGTGCTGTGTATATTATCTATTAGATGTGATGCCCAGAAACTCTAAAATCTTTTGGATATCAACATTTTATTTTGTTTACCGGACAAGTCTTGATTCTTTGTGGCAATTAATCCCGTGCATATCGATAGGACGAATGCTTCATACCTGAAATGAAGCAGGAGAACAACTGTGTTAAGCTCTGTGTTTACCTCTGTGTTTAGCTCCGTGTTTACCTCTGTGTTTATCTGTGTGTTTACCTCTGTGTTAAGCTCTGTGTTTAGATCGTAGGATTTAAAAAAAACACAAAGCGTCAATGTCGCTGTAGTGTAATCAGAGTATTGTAGCAATAAGAAACTAGTCCGACCCCTGTAGTGTAATCAGAGTATAGTAGCAATAAGAAACTAGTCCGACCCCTGTAGTGTAATCAGAGTATTGTAGCAATAAGAAACTAGTCCGACCCCTGTAGTGTAATCAGAGTATTGTAGCAATAAGAAACTAGTCCGACCCCTGTAGTGTAATCAGAGTATTGTAGCAATAAGAAACTAGTCCGACCCCTGTAGTGTAATCAGAGTATTGTAGCAATAAGAAACTAGTCCGACCCCTGTAGTGTAATCAGAGTATTGTAGCAATAAGAAACTAGTCCGACCCCTGTAGTGTAATCAGAGTATTGTAGCAATAAGAAACTAGTCCGACCCCTGTAGTGTAATCAGAGTATTGTAGCAATAAGAAACTAGTCCGACCCCTGTAGTGTAATCAGAGTATAGTAGCAATAAGAAACTAGTCCGACCACTGTAGTGTAATCAGAGTATTGTAGCAATAAGAAACTAGTCCGACCCCTGTAGTGTAATCAGAGTATTGTAGCAATAAGAAACTAGTCCGACCCCTGTAGTGTAATCAGAGTATAGTAACAATAAGAAACTAGTCCGACCCCTGTAGTGTAATCAGAGTATAGTAACAATAAAAAACTAGTCCGACCCCTGTAGTGTAATCAGAGTATAGTAACAATAAGAGACTCTTCCGACCCCTGTAGTGTAATCAGAGTATAGTATCAATAAGAAACTCGTCTGATCACTGTAGTATAAACATAGTATAGTAACAATAATAAACGCGTCCGACAACTGTAGATAATATTTCAATTTTAAAATGAAAATAAATTCCAATGAGAAAAAAATGCACCTTTACACACACACATACAAACCCACCTAAAGTTTCTGAAAATCTCAAGCGACCGCCGGGGATGTTCGTGACCGACAGGTTAAGACCCACTGCCCCAAACATAACACCATTAAATCGTGGAGCAGAGCTTCGCTATAAGCGTTAGTGTTGCTGGTCTCTGGTTGCTAGCAGTTTTCATTTTTTCTGACGCCAACGTGTATCTCTTACATAATATATTTTGCTTCTGGTGTGGCTGATGCCTTTTCACAAACGCACCCCCCTTCCCCCCCCCCGCAACTCAACTTGTTTTATATTAAAAGTACTGAGTGGGGGAAAAAAAAGCTGTCAAGCGTCGAGCTGTCAAGCGTCAAGCTGTCAAGTGTCGAGCTGTCAAGCGTCGAGCTGTCAAGCGTTGAGCTGTCAAGCGTCGAACTGTCAAGCGTCGAGCTGTCAAGCGTCGAGCTGTCAAACGTCGAGCTGTCCAGCGTCGAGCTGTCAAGCGTCGAGCTGTCCAAGCGTCAAGCTGTCAAACGTCGAGCTGTCAACCGTCGAGCTGTCAAACGTCGAGCTGTCAAGCGTCGAGCTGTCAAGCGTCGAGCTGTCAAACGTCGAGCTGTCAAACGTCAAGCTGTCAAACGTCGAGCTATCAAACGTCGAGCTGTCAAGCGTCGAGCTGTCAAGCGTCGAGCTGTCAAGCACAAACTCATGTAAAAAGGTTAATTTTTTTTTTCTAATGCCACTATTATTTTAACCAGTTAAGAGCAATGGGTATGGTGTAGGACTGTCTGTATGAATTTTATCTATATAATATAGGCTGGCAGGTAGAGTGTAGGACTGTCGGTAGTCCTATCGTTAAAAGGTCGGCGCAAGTATAGAGTAGGACTCTGAGGGCCTGTTCTTGAAAGTCCAGCATATATAATAGCAAATAAAAATTAACTCTCTTTTTTTTGGGTTGCACACTTGGCCCTCACCGGGTATTTTCTCAAAATACCCGGACCCTTTATAAAAATCTGCACCCGATTAAGTCCTAGTGTATATGTTAAGATAAATATTTATATGATCATCGTGGCGATAAAATCCCAGCCTTCCTTCAGTTAAAACAATGGCAGCACTTATTAAATGTGTCATAAACTACAATACTAAAATTGAATTTTATGACACAACCTAGAAATGATTCATACACCCACACACACACAAACTTTAACCACTCAATATCATCAGCCAGTGAGCATGAGAAATGAATTTGTTAATATAAATAGAATCTCCATGGTCATAACCAAAGATTGGCATCTTGCTAAGACAAATAACTGAACGAAATTCGCAGCAACTACATTAGTACTTTCAGTGCTTCACATCTTCATTTAGCTTACATTTAGTTTCGCCCCAGCAGTTAGTCAGTTTTCTATCCTTATTTATTTCATTCAGTATGCAAGTCAAATGTACAAACAATTATATATATATATATATATATATATATATA
>CAXITT010001580.1:5153-34964 GCA_964033795.1 Lymnaea stagnalis
TTTTTTTTTTTTTAAATTGTTATCTGGACGGAGGAAAAACGATCAAAGATGAGCGTTATTTCCAGTAATACGTAAGTGGTCGTAAAAAGAAAGGGGGGGGGGGGCGGGCGAGTTTGCACAAGGTTTCAAACGTAGCAATGCCGATAGGGATTTAATGAGATGTCGCCCAAGTATCACAGGTGTGCACACTATTTTAACAAAATTTCTCTTTACTTCTTGCGTCAACGAAAGATGAGGGGTCTGCTGGATTCGTAATGGAATCAATGTCAATGTCTTAAACTATAATAGTATTTAGGAGTTTCCTCGATCGGCGCACAGTTTGGGAACCACTGGTTTAGAGATCCAGTGTTGTAGAATTAAACATGTCTCAACTTTAAAGAAAAAACAACAAGCTAATCACCTGTATAACACAGATCCCTTTAAACAATTTTAAAAATAATAATAATAATAATTACGTTTCCAGTCTAAAAGGCCAGTAATCTTAAAATAGCTCCATTTTGAATAGCTCCCCTTTGGCGCACACATCGAACGTTGGGGAAGCACTGCAGTACTCATACCGTGGTAAATCAAAAGCGAATAGTCGATATCATGTTAGCTTCTTTCAGGCGAATTCAGTCTCAAAGGTGAAAACAAGGTAAAATGTTCGCCTCTATATTTCAGCGATGAATCCATTGACTCATTACTGGATTTTACTTTATTTGTTCATAATTTTATTGTGTTTACTTCTTTAGTGTCTTGTGTGCTTTTTCTCGTTGCATATCCTACTATAATAGATATATTAAAGTCTTTAAAAAAATTGCTTAACGGTTGTACTGGATATAAGTGGTTATAATATGATAAAAGTTGATGCATTCAAAATCACGGGGCTAACTGGCAATGCACACAAATGAAAGGAAGGGGATTTGACAATGTGTATTTTATTTTATTTTTATTACTAAAATATATACAACACATCTAATTTCAAAAAGTGATGTTTTAGCTAGCATGGTTAATAATTTTTTTAACACGGTAAGCTGATTTAATCAAAACGTAATATATTTTGTCACATTTAAGACTATGACCAAATAATCATTCAGCATGAAAGATTGATAAATAACATTTATTTTTATTAAACACAGTTTTTTTGCGTCGATATATTCCAAGGCAATCACATCAGCTACTGATCTTAAGGCTGCGCATTTAAATACTACCAAACCTAAGACCTTGAGAGTTATGCAACGCAGATGATTATTTTTGTGCCCCCAGAAAATCCTAAATTAGGGGCCCCATAAATTCTAAAATAAGTGAAGCAAATGTTATTGTACACACACACACACACACACCACACACACACACTATAATTCCGCCCTTGGGAGCCGCGAGTGGGTGGAGCCCGGAGTAATTTACTTGGTTGCCTCGGACTCGGCACGGTCCTGTTTGAGATATAAGGGCGTATTCTGAACTCTCATTTTTCATAAAACATCTGCATAACGTCCAATAAGATAGCATTATTTTTTTAATGGATTTTATCACAAGCTTTCCAAATGGTTTAGTTTAGTAACTGAAGTCAGAGTCATCTGTGTCTTGCGAGGTCAGATAACCAGGGCCGATTCAGGGCTGTGAACATTTAGTTTAGTAACTAAATAAAATTGTGTACATTATTAAATATTGATGAATCCATCACCGTCAAAATCGATCCCCTTTTTTCCCTCCAAAAAAACTTTTTTTTTTTCTCGTTTTTTTTTTTTGTGTGTTCCATTTCTAGGAATAATCCTGGTTGTGGGTCAGCACATCTTGATAAGTGGGTCACGGCACTAAAATGGATAAATTTTTTCCCTTCAAAAAATCTTTTTTTTTTTCTCGTTTTTTTTTTTTTTTGTGTGTTCCATTTCTAGGAATAATCCTGGTTGTGGGTCAGCACATCTTGATAAGTGGGTCACGGCACTAAAATGGATAAGAATCGCTGGTATAGGCTCATAAAGCAATTCAACTATTTGCCTTGGCCCATTTGTTTTGGTTTTTATTTATTACATCCTGCTCCAGGAGGCTACACCTTTTATTGATATGAGTTTCATTTTTTTTTCTTACGGTTCATCTTACTTCTTAAACTTGTTCATGTAACTTCTTATATGGTTTATGTTACTTCTTACACCGTTTTATGATAATTCTTATACTAGTTCATGTTAATTTTTATACAGTTCTTGTTACTTCTTACAACCATTCATGTTATTTCTTATACTGGTTCATGTTACTCTTAGACCGAATCATGTTAATTTTTATACTAAGTTTATGCCACCTCTTCCACTGGTTAATTTTAATCCTCATACATTTCATGTTACGTCTTACACTGTTTCATGTAACATCTTGTATGCCTACTTGTTAAGTTGTGTTCGCACGTTGCTCTCCGGCGGTCGGAAAGAGGTCATCATACCAAACATTGCTGTCTGGAGGTCAGATAGAGGCCCTCATACCAAACTTTGCTGGCCGGAGGTCGGATAGAGGCCCTCATACTAAACGTTGCTGGCCGGTGGTCGGATAGAGGCCCTCATACCAAACGTTGCTGGCCGGAGGTCGGATAGAGGCCCTCATACCAAACGTTGCTGGCCGGAGGTCGGATAGAGGCCCTCATACCAAACGTTGCTGGCCGGAGGTCGGATAGAGGCCCTCATACCAAACGTTGCTGGCCGGAGGTCGGATAGAGGCCCTCATACCAAACGTTGCTGGCCGGAGGTCGGATAGAGGCCCTCATACCAAACGTTGCTGGCCGGAGGTCGGATAGAGGCCCTCATACCAAACGTTGCTGGCCGGAGGTCGGATAGAGGCCCTAACAACACACGTTACTTATGTGAAGTAAAACGTGTACAGAAGAAAAAGAAGAGTGGTCTCAAACGTTAGCCCAAATAATCGAATTAGCTTACCCCATGCTTTTTCTTTACTTTAATTTTACAAGTATTTTACTACCACTCACAAGAGCCAAACACAACAAAACCAATATCAGTTTAGATTGTGCCATTAGATCGTCTTTTTTTATGCTAATAATAAAAAATAATTTTTTCTTGCAAATGTTTCAGAAAAAATTGTTTTAGATTCGAGCTGTCAAAGATTTGAAAAGTCACCTTCTTTGGTTTCACCCAAAACCATAATTTCATTCAGCTGTGAAGACAGGACTAGCAGGACTACGTCTATGGTAAGAAATGAATAAACGTTAAACAGTAAAGAAATTTGTTTATAATTCACGTTGTGTATGTTTACATTTGGTGTGTGTGATGAAATGTGAGTCATTGTAAAAAAAAAAAAATGTGTGCAGATTCTAAGGTTCAGCTTTTAAAATATATATATATTTATAAGGCAACGCCAGCTGAGCTGACCATTTGTTTGCGAGAAAAATTGACAACACGTGGAATTAACCTGCAGATTTATATTTTAAAACAATAATAATTTTAATTGGTAAAGCACACTCAATTTTACATCTTAACCCTTCAAAAATGTATTTAATGTACAGTTAAACATCAAGCGAGAGTAGGGGGTTCAAAAAATTATGTCGAGTTAAAAATAAGGTGATTGCATTATTGTGGGGTTTTACATTACTCGGTGTGAACTGAATAGCATTCAGATTTATTGAATTTTTTTTTTTACTTGTGGAGATAGAGGATTTATGTTTTCATCATTTGTGGTAGAAAGTTATGTGTTGTTGCAGCCTGGCTGGTTTTTTAGTTAAGTGTGTGACGGTTACAGCTGGTTAGAATATTGCGAAGCAATTAATTCTTGTCCGTGGACGGGTTCATGTACAGGTCTCGTTGCTGTAATTTTTTTTTCTTTCTTTAGCTTCAGAATAACCATAAGCATCATAAGAAATAACAGATTTTGCGAGAGTAAATGTCTTCTTGTCTGTAAACGAAATGCTTCGCCAACGTCTCCCGTTTGAAAACCGGTCAAGTCACTGTTGACATCGTTGCTGCGGTCTTAAGATGCAACGGGCCGTAATACAACGGGCCCCATTACCAAGTTATATGCCTCTGTAGATCTTGCTTTACAATGTGTTGCACTGCTGTTCTTCGTGGTATGTCAGTTTCTCCTACCATTTCCCGGGGACTCGCGTGATCGTGAGGATGGTCATCCTGTCTGCAATCAGCTCACTCGCGCGCTGACTGTCCTGTTTCGTTTTTGCGAACTTTGAGCAGCCATTTCATCATTTCGTGCTAACATACTATCGGATTCATTTATTTTTTTTTACAAAGATGATCAATACTTGTTTAACTCCGTGTTTTACACGGAAACTCCAAAATCCTTCGCATTGTTACCCATTCTTGTTTAATTTCCCTTTTTAAATTTAAAATCAGAGTGCGTCCACCGATGCTATTTTTATGGTTTAGCAACAGTAAATACAGATAAATTAATTAAAATATAAAGGTGGCAACCGGAAGTAGACGACATAAGGACTTCGTACCGAGAAAGCTACTTAGTGATCTGGGACCACTCCGGGTTTGAATTCAGAGTTTACTTCTCTTAGATGAATTACCATCCAAGCTTAACGGGTCCCATCCACCACGGAAGCTGGTGGTGTTTTTGCTTGATTTGGCTTAAGTTAAGATTGAACTCCCCAGACTGTGAACTTGAGATTGGCATATTTTAGGCTACTCGGGTGAAACATCAGAATATTAAAATATAGTTCAGGAGCTGTGGCGTACTGAAAAAGAGAGGGGAGTGGGGCAGGGTAAAACTAATAGGAAATCTTCTAAAGTGCGTTACTTGAATGAATATTTTGTCAAGTAACTTTAGTAGATGGGAAGTTCCAGCATGGCGTCCGCCATTCTTTGAAGGGCTATAGCAAGTTTACATTTAATATCACATTAAATAGAAGTTTATAAAACTTAATTGCTCTGCCTTTTTATTCGACAACTAGGAGGACATCTTTTCAAGAGGTGCCAAGACTGGACCAGAGGAAATTGAGCGCTTTGTGAAGATGGTGATGGAAAACTGGAGCGAGCTCAATTCTGTTAACAAAAGGGAACGCTTGGATTTGTTGGTGAAACTGCTGACCAGATTTGAGAGCATGCTACCGACCATTGAAAAATCGTTTGAAAACTTTAAAATCACAGGTTTGTTCTGGTATAAATAAGCAAATTGGTTGGGGGGGGGGGATTTTTTTAGAAAAGCAAACCACAGATTGAGATACATTAACCTTTTGAACGTTAAAGAAAGAAGAATTTCAATGTTTATTCATAAGTTAGGTAAGCAACACTATGATGTCATACTGTCATGGCACGACACTGTTAACATCGCCACAGTAGAATCGTGTCTGTAGCGAAGACCCGCCACACGCGTTCAGCCTTATGAGTGCTATTATTACGGCTCACCTTTAAAATTGAATGAAATCGGGTCCATAGAACCTGATCTATAAAAAGCTGGTCTATGTACGCCATACACGTATTGACAGGGAAGTTTTGTTGTTGTTTTTTTATTCGGCATCTTTTAGTCTCAAGCTCTTTTGAACAAACATGTGCGCAATAGCCTGGGCAGACTGAATCATTGTACCATGCCCCCCCCCCCAACTGAGCCTCATATTTAGTCGGCAGCCGATATAAAAAGTCAAGATAAAATAATATAATTCTTTTTGATATAAAAATCCCCATACATGTGTAGTATGTTTTCTTCCTTCAGACGTACTAATAGAGATTTTAAAGCAGTCGCCAGCTGGCGGAGGCTCGAAAGGGGAGAGAAGCAGTTTTCTAAATCTTAAAAGAAGAGCTCTTCATATCTGCGCAGCCTACTCACGTGTCAGTGAATCCATTTCAAAGGTGAGGATATTCTGTTTTAAATAGAACAAAACTTTAACTGATTGGATAAAGTAATACCAAAAAAATAAAATAAATAAAGGTATACAGTCCACAACGCTTTAAATTCTTCGTTTCGGGTCAAGTAAGATTATTTGTTCTCTTTCTTTTGTTTCCTCCAGGAGCTTTCTAAAAGCGACGCAATTCAAGTTTTAACTTCGTTGATGGGGAAGGATAACTCCTACTGGGGATTGGAGGAGAAGGTTAATTTTTTAATTTTTAAAAATTATTTATTTCTGCTCATTATATGTGATTTCAAAATATATTTGAATTATGAGGTACATGCATAGGAGCCAAAATGATCAATAAATTGATCGTGGGCCCTTAAGATATAGAAGAAGAAGTAGAAGGTACATTCTGGTTGACATGTAGATTAGTTCTACGTGTTATGTACGTCTTGCATTCAAAAGTAGAACTATTTCTTCATTTTCTCAACGATGCAAGTGCATCTTTTGTTTCGTTTTTTTTTTTTTAATGCTTGCAATTTTGAAAAGAAGTATTACACAAGCTACATTTCACAAAATAAACTTGTAAGCATAAGTACTATTACGTGTTGACAGGAATTCCTTGAAATTCAAAGAGACTGTGTCGATGCTTTGATCAACATGTGCAGGAAGGGATCAGATATACAAGCCTTCAGGGAACCCAAAGTCAGATGGGTATTTATCTTTCCTTTTTCACTCAATGAAAAGATTGATTACGATAACTTGAACTATATAATACGTGCGTCTTTTCGTAAAGCATTACAGTAACATGGATACGGTGAGCTGTTCTTAAATATGTAATGGATTACAGTAACATGGATATGATTAATATGAATACATAGAAAAAAAAATTTTTTTTTTAAACGTGAAAACATGTCGGGAAATACAACATCGTGGGACACAATGTCAGAGAAATATCACGGATTATTGCTTACACCAACCCCGCATATTTTTTTCGTTCCAGATATTACAGAAGTATCTTGACACCAACGATCAAATTACTAGAATCGCTGCGGTGTCCACATTGATCCAAGTGTACGCCCCTGCAAGCACCCACGGGGCCCATCGCGATAAAGGTTAGCAGCATTGTGAAATTTGAAAAATCTCCTTTAGACATTTAATTAATACAATCAAAATCCAAGAATTAATCGACCTTCCAGCCACGTTTATCTCATAACTTGTTCTGTTTTGGAACCGGATTGAAAGGCAATAAATAAAGATAATACAATTTGCATTCAAGATATCATGAGATATCTTTAAAAGCGGTTTTGGACCATAAAAAATGTGATCCAAAATAAATCGTGCCACCTGCTGAATAGTCCATAGTTTAAAAACAGTTCTTGCTAAAATAATTATCATTACAAAGTGTAGAGGAGAACCCGAAGAAGGACACTAACACACTAAGAGTGGACGTTTCGGCCAAAGAAAAGGCCTACGACAACAAAAATAGTTAAAGACAGAGACAAACTCTCTGATCTCATTTTCTAGATATTATGCAGTCTACTATTTCCCTAGACGAAATCCTCGAATAAACTTAAACTAAAACTGTTGCCATGACATCTTCAAACATAACAGTACCGGTAATAACAACACGATGCTAGGCTCCTTTTTTTACGACTATCCCTCTGAACTAGGCCCATACGCCACAAACGTTATTGGAGCGCGTTGGTGCTGCCCCACATCAAAAACAGAGTCCAAGAGGTGCGCAGCAAATTAAAGCTAATCTTCATTTCTAGTCTGATCGCGACATCTATATTACCTTAACACCTGGTTATTAGCATGCAAATTTAAAGGTGTTAAATTTAAAACTCTTCTCTTAAAGCACAGATTAATTTTTCTTCTGTCCACCACCGCAGTCGTTTAAAAAAAATAATAATAAAATAATTAACTTAAATAAATCATTTTAGTAGCATTTAATTAGCTCTTTTCGCAGTTAACTCATGACAATTTTGAAAAATGATTAAATTCGTGAAACTTAAATCAATACAAACTGAAGACAGCTTTTTGTCATGTTTGACAGGTTTAGACTTGTTCTGTTTTTTCATGAATGAGCTTTGATTAGCTGAAATATAAAATATTCAATTTATGCAACTTGCCGGGGAATGTTACCAGTCCGTATAATAGTATGCCGATGGATATTTTAAATTATTTGTAGCAGGGTGCCACTAAAATAGCTATTATTATATTATAATGTTACACACAGTTTGAAACGAAGTGCCTAGCTATACTCATATGGTTGGCATCGGTCTTATCTGGCCTCTTTGTAACACTCATTTTAGATGCTTATGTGTTTGTAGAATGTTAATAGTGATCTCATGCCATGTGCCTATGCCTTAAGTAGACACAGTGTGTGTGTGACAGTATATAACGAACAGTCATAATTGATATCGCCACATTCAGACATAATGCCATGTCTTACACTGACCCAAGTATGCGCTAGTATCATCATAAAAGTTACAAAATTTGTGTCAATATAAACGCATTGTGTGTGACTTGTAGGTGAACTGATACTTGGCGTGTGACTTGTAGGTGAACTGATACTTGGCGTGTGACTTGTAGGTGAACTGATACTTGGCGTGTGACTTGTAGGTGAACTGATACTTGGCGTGTGACATTGCTAACATAAATGTTCTGATACGGTATGAAAATTTTCTAGGGGGGGGGGGGCAAAAAAATCGATTAACTTACCAGGGTGGAGGGGGCAAAAATTTTTTAGTAATGTTTTAATGTAGTTTTAATTTACTGTAGCGTATTTGTATGGTGAACGAACGGACAGGACATCAGCTTAGTTACTTTCTCTTTATTTTCTCTTGACTTTAATAAATTTTTTGTCTATTTTTGTCTAAAAAATTTTTATCCAATCAATCCAGGGGGGGGGGCAAGTGCCCCACTTTGCCCCTACCTGCGGGCGCCCATGCCGGTATGTAATAGGCGCCCTCGCATCTCACATAGATTCGGAGAGAAAAACTTTGCAAGCGTCATATGAGCTCAACCCCTGAGCATAATTTCTTTAATGTAATCAAACCTTATTAAAATGCTAATTTTGTTTGCCCTTTGGATAAACATATTGGGTTTATTACTCTATTTAAACATCACTGTTCTTCAAATATATTAACCAAATTGATTATTGAGTATGTATGTCATACTCTGAATAGCCTGTAAACAATCCGTCATACAGAGTTATCCAACATGTTTATGAAATGTTCGCCATACCTTGAATAAATAACCCGTGCAACATCCGTCATACAGAGTTATTCGACATGTTTATTGCTAGTTGTCAAATTAAATGTTTTTCATGCTTTGAATGATCCGTACTGCCTGTTACTCTTCACACGTTGTCCTTTCCCCCCTTTTCTTCCCCCACTCGCCATAAGCTGCAGTAAAAGCCAATGTGTCGCAAGACCTCTCAGCATGTATTTGTAAAAATTTAAAACCGCAGTGATCAGAACCCCAACGGCTGCATATAACTGTTGTATTTTTAACGCCAAGTCTTTTACTTTATCTTTGATTATTATTTTTTTTATTTAAAGGTGACCCTTTGTGTTACATACTTCCAAATAACGCACAAGTCGCCGATGGCAAGAAAGATCCAGTGGCCCTTGAGGTGGGTGGCATTTTTTAAATGCTTTCTTTTTACTAAACGAAAATGTTGAACTGGTCAGTGAATTGAGGACTACGTTCAAGCCGTGTGAAGGAAACAGCAGAGCAAGGTATTCGAAAGATTGACTCGAAAGACAGAGGCAATAATTAAATAAGAACGTTTCGGCCAAGAGCCTTCCACAGCTGACAGAACAAATAAAAATATGACAAGAAATAGAAACTCGTTGAACACATGACTGATCGCCATTGTTGTTGCCCGAAGTTGAATTTTCCAACACCGTGATTGCTGGAAGTAAAGGAATTATTATTACTGTGGAAAATAAGATCTTAATGGGGGAAAACAATTTTTTTGGAATATAAATAAAATATAAGAAATGTAAAAAAAAAAAAAAGGGAATTTGAGACGTTACACGGCTGACTGATCACTGTAAGACACAGGTTACACGGCTGACTGATTACTGTAAGACACAGGTTACACGGCTGACTGATCACTGTAAGACACAGGTTACACGGCTGACTGATCACTGTAAGACACAGGTTACACGGCTGACTGATCACTGTAAGACACGTGCTACACGGCTGACTGATCACTGTAAGACACAGGTTACACGGCTGACTGATCACTGTAAGACACATGTTACACGGCTGACTGATCACTGTAAGACATAGGTTCCTGAATGGTTTTAGTTTGAGACGTTACACGGCTGACTGATCACTGTAAGACACAGGTTCCTGGGCTGACTGATCACTGTAAGACACAGGTTCCTGGGCTGACTGATCACTGTAAGACACAGGTTCCTGGGCTGACTGATCACTGTAAGACACAGGTTCCTGAATGGTTTTGGGCTGCGACCCGAAATAAAGTGACCCCGATGCATTTCAAACGACATTTTAATTAATTAAAAGTAAAAAAGATGAGCATTTATTTTTCAAGTATAATATAATGGTCTTTTAAAACCTTTCCATACATTGGGATGCAAAGATTGAGATAAAGCTCGTCGACAAGAAAACCCTTACAACTCATACATCTATTTTCAACATCTTCAAGCTGTGAGACACCAACTACCGTTACTTATATGAAATTTTTTTTTTCTCAGCTATATAAATATTAAGTTGTGCTGCTTTTATTTGAAAATAAAAGATTTGATGCGGTGTCACCCTAATGCTATTAATTCAGAGCATCTTGCCAGACTTTGTACCTCCTTTGTGCGTGTTTCAGTAATCTAAGAATTCTAAACTTTACAATGCAATCACTCCCCCACCCACCCACCCCCAAAAAAAATAACAAGAAAAAAAACACCCAAAACACATTATTTACGTCTGGTGGGGGGGGGGTTGATGTATTTATACCCTCAACCCAATGTACCTACCCTTTTCTACCGCCTTTAAAATGTACAGCAGGCTATATGCTCTGGCCATGCTACGGCCCTGCTACGGGCCTGCTACGGGTTTTCTTTGTTCTTTATCCCCCGACTCCCCCGACCCTCCAAAAAAAGAGAAGAAGAAAAATTATTCTTAGTTATCATAGAAACTTGAAATTTGATACCAGAAAAGCTCATATCACTTCCACTCATAATGATCACCAATTACGTCCCTGTTATCACTAAGGGCGTTCACGGAATGGCGGGGTTTTTTTTTGTTTTTTTTTTACACTAGAGATAAAATTTAATAAATGGAGATGTCTTGTGTTCAATAGTTTTAGTTGGAAAAAGGTGGACTTTATTAAAATTTGTATTTATTTATTTGCTACATAGGGGATAGCAACCATCAATTCTGTGACCGGCTGAGAGAATTTGTATTGAATATAGAATTTAAAAAAAAAGCAAAAATCAACTCCATTTTCAAACAGTTTTAAGAGACGTTTGTTTGATGCTGAGTTGTAGCGTGTTGTCGTCTGGGAGATGTGACCAATTGAACATCTAAAACTCAAGCGATGGCTCTGCTATAAGTCACAATACGTTTTTTAAAAGTTAAGCTGACACAAAGTTTAGTGGCGTTCAGAGATGTCAACTGGCTGACACAACGTTTAGTGGCGTTCAGAGATTATGTCAACTGGCTGACACAACGTTTAGTGGCGTTCAGAGATTATGTCAACTGGCTGACACAACGTTTAGTGGCGTTCAGAGATGTCAACTGGCTGACACAACGTTTAGTGGCGTTCAGAGATTATGTCAACTGGCTGACACAACGTTTAGTGGCGTTCAGAGATTATGTCAACTGGCTGACACAACGTTTAGTGGCGTTCAGAGATGTCAACTGGCTGACACAACGTTTAGTGGCGTTCAGAGATGTCAACTGGCTGACACAACGTTTAGTGGCGTTCAGAGATGTCAACTGGCTGACACAACGTTTAGTGGCGTTCAGAGATGTCAACTGGCGGACACAACGTTTAGTGGCGTTCAGAGATGTCAACTGGATGGTCCTGGCTGATGACACGTTATTTAAACCTGGAATTAGAAGAGGATAACTTTAGAGAAAAATGCTTGGTTTTTTTTTTCTTTAGGCAAGAGATCGCTCCCAGCACTCTACATTAGTACAAGGAGGCAGCCAAACTACTCAATCTGAAAAGGTGATGAAAATTAACTACATCGATTTTCTTCTAAACATTAATTAGGAGAAATATTTTTTGGAGAATAAGTTTATATTTGGAATAAATTAGACACATTGGACACTGCACTAAATAATCGTATATTTAAAAAAAACAACTTAGCATTGTTTTCTTATTGGGACATGATGATTGACTTTTAACTGATATACGCCAACTCTATGGGGAAAGTCTGCATTTTCTCATGCTTTTTTTTTTTTTACTGAAGTTACTATATCCTTTCTGTTCATCATCAAAGATCTTATTGGGGAATATCAAAGACTTAACATTAAATAAACAATAATTAAATAAGCTGAATGCTATTTTAATTAACTTCACGTTGTGTTTTTATGCTGTACTCCTTTTACCCAGGACAACCCAGTGATATCCAATGAACACAATGAAATCGACCTGCTGCTCATTGGTAAAACAGGCAATGGCAAAAGTGCCACCGGAAACACAATTTTAGGCAAGGACTATTTTGACAGCAGAGGATCCATGTCATCTGTCACACAGGAAGTCCAATATGAGTTTGCAGAGTACAAAGGCCGCAGCATTACGGTTGTAGATGGACCAGGTGTTGGGGATACTAGCCACAAGGATATAGTGAAGGCCACGAAATTTGTCATAGCTGCCATGCAGGATGCCGTGCTTCTAAATCCAAAAGGCTACCACGCGTTTCTCCTGGTGGTCCGCTATGGTGGCAGATTCACTGAGGAAGATAGTCACGTGATTAAAATGTTAAAGGCGATCTTTGGTCAGGATTTTGTCAAAAACGTTTGTATAGTGATGATGACGTGTGGAGATAACTTCGCGAAAGAGGAAATCGAAAAAAAATGGGAAAACTTTTGTAGGTTGGTGCAGAGAACAAACAGGCATATTTCAACAGTTGCTCCGCGAGTGCGAGTACAGGGCCATTCTTTTTGATAACAGGACTAAAGATGAAAAGGTCGTAAATGACCAGATTAAAATGCTAATGGACACAGTCGATGAGCTTAAATCTGGCGGGGAAAGGTACACGGACGCCAACTTCCAAAGTGTACAGAAATCACGCGATGATCTGTTACTCACATTGAGAGAACCCGTCATCCGACAAGACACTTTTAGACAAATCAGCCTCATCATTCATGAATTTGAAAGGTTGTCAAGCGGGGATGTTGAGGACAAACTCGAAAGGTTAGACGGCTTAATTGCGAAAACCGAAGGGCTGCAAAAAGAGATTAGTGAAGAGGATCATGGGACGGGAATTTTGGAAGAATCCCTCTCCTCCGTGAATCAGCTGGCGAAAGCTTTGGAGAATAAAGTTATGTTCGAAATACAAATGAACGAGATCCATTCAGAGATGGCGCGACGGGAAGCGGAATTAAAAGAAAGATACGAAAAGGAAACACGTGACTATGTTGAGCAACTGAAGAGCCGCTATGGAACTCTGGGATTTCAAGACCAGCAGAGGCCGGAAGGAGAGACGAATGACGGGGAAGGGGCTGAACCCAGGTTGGAACACGTCACTGCTGCCGAGTACAGGGCGATTCAAATTCAAGTAGAAAGTAATTTGCGAAGTGAGATCACCGAGACGGAAGAGAGATCCGCCGAAATTCTGGAAACGGTGAATAAGAAACGCCTGGAAGAGGCCGCCGTTTTAAAAAACACTATCGAAAATTATTACAGGATGAAAGAGAGCTACGATCACGTTGTCAGAGAGCACTTAAAGAAAAAAATTAAAAGGGAAAAAAATGTCCAATTTTATAATAGGTGAAATAGACAAATCTATACTTAACCCTTTCTTCGGTGCATTATTGTAACGGTATATAATTTGTATCCCCTCCCCTCGATATGCACATTGTTAAAGTCAACTTTGAATGTGTTAAATATATATTTTTGTTTGCAAGTTCGTTCAGTTACTTTAAATTTGAGGATACAAATGAGGACAGTGGGGGTGCAAATAGTGGGGGAGGGAGGCAGGTGTTAGGAATCACCTTGATAGAAAGGTCCCTAAAATTAATGTCACATTATCCTAGCTTTATTTCATAGCAGCAGCGTGAAACATTCATTTATCTTTTAAACTTTTTCAAACCGATTTATTTCTGTATCATCATGACATTTCACGTTATGGTTAATTAGTGGTTTTCTGTGTGTATGCTGTATAAATAAAAGATGTTTTGGATTATTTTTTTATGAGTGGGGTTGTTTGGTTGAAGGAGGTGGGGGGCATAAAACTGTTTCCTAGAGACCAAGATTAATTAATTTGGCTACAGAGCTTGTGTGAATAATTTTGTTTCGAATACTTCCGATTCGGCACATCTTCTTCCCTCTAGACTAGGGTTTCTCACGTCACAAATTTTTATTGGAAAACGGGATACAAGTGAAGTCGGGATAAACTAATTAAAATTACGAGGATTCCTTGGGGGCATTGTTATTTTAAAACAAATAAATATTTTGAATGAATGAAGACTTGGACGTCTGCTTCTGTTTCCTTCACTTTTCTCTGCTTAGTCCTCATGACAGATTGCTATATTATAGCTATAGGACCCGATCGAGACGAAATTTATAACTTAGAGTTTTGCAGTCTATATAATTTGCAAATTCTGGATTCGATTATTGTACTAAGTAAATGTTTCTGAAACAATCCTTTTTAAAAACAACAATCCCATTTGTTTTCTGAAACCCGTTTTCGTTGCACTGGGGTCGTCGCGTCACTTGGCTGCAATAAAATTGGATCGAAATTGTTAAAGTTGAGACCCACAGTACAAGAGCTACTGATCTTGGTATCCAGTAAAATAAACAATATTCTACAGACCATTGCGTCTCGCGACAATTTGTGATGTGGTGAAATTTAAAAAAAACAAAAAAAACATAGATGTTCTCATGATCTGTCTCAAGGATTTACTGGAATGGGAGAATGTCCTGTGACATCTCAACCTCACTAGCTTAAATCTATCGACCAGCATCTGGAATGGGAGAATGTCCTGTGACATCTCAACCTCATTAGCTTAAATCTATCGACCAGCATCTGGAATGGGAGAATGTCCTGTGACATCTCAACCTCATTAGCTTAAATCTATCGACCAGCATCTGGAATGGGAGAATGTCCTGTGACATCTCAACCTCATTAGCTTAAATCTATCGACCAGCATCTGGAATGGGAGAATGTCCTGTGACATCTCAACCTCATTAGCTTAAATCTATCGACCAGCATCTGGAATGGGAGAATGTCCTGTGACATCTCAACCTCATTAGCTTAAATCTATCGACCAGCATCTGGAATGGGAGAATGTCCTGTGACATCTCAACCTCATTAGCTTAAATCTATCGACCAGCATCTGGAATGGGAGAATGTCCTGTGACATCTCAACCTCATTAGCTTAAATCTATCGACCAGCATCTGGAATGGGAGAATGTCCTGTGACATCTCAACCTCATTAGCTTAAATCTATCGACCAGCATCTGGAATGGGAGAATGTCCTGTGACATCTCAACCTCATTAGCTTAAATCTATCGACCAGCATCTGGAATGGGAGAATGTCCTGTGACATCTCAACCTCATTAGCTTAAATCTATCGACCAGCATCTGGAATGGGAGAATGTCCTGTGACATCTCAACCTCATTAGCTTAAATCTATCGACCAGCATCTGGAATGGGAGAATGTCCTGTGACATCTCAACCTCATTAGCTTAAATCTATCGACCAGCATCTGGAATGGGAGAATGTCCTGTGACATCTCAACCTCATTAGCTTAAATCTATCGACCAGCATCTGGAATGGGAGAATGTCCTGTGACATCTCAACCTCATTAGCTTAAATCTATCGACCAGCATCTGGAATGGGAGAATGTCCTGTGACATCTCAACCTCATTAGCTTAAATCTATCGACCAGCATCTGGAATGGGAGAATGTCCTGTGACATCTCAACCTCATTAGCTTAAATCTATCGACCAGCATCTGGAATGGGAGAATGTCCTGTGACATCTCAACCTCATTAGCTTAAATCTATCGACCAGCATCTGGAATGGGAGAATGTCCTGTGACATCTCAACCTCATTAGCTTAAATCTATCGACCAGCATCTGGAATGGGAGAATGTCCTGTGACATCTCAACCTCATTAGCTTAAATCTATCGACCAGCATCTGGAATGGGAGAATGTCCTGTGACATCTCAACCTCATTAGCTTAAATCTATCGACCAGCATCTGGAATGGGAGAATGTCCTGTGACATCTCAACCTCATTAGCTTAAATCTATCGACCAGCATCTGGAATGGGAGAATGTCCTGTGACATCTCAACCTCATTAGCTTAAATCTATCGACCAGCATCTGGAATGGGAGAATGTCCTGTGACATCTCAACCTCATTAGCTTAAATCTATCGACCAGCATCTGGAATGGGAGAATGTCCTGTGACATCTCAACCTCATTAGCTTAAATCTATCGACCAGCATCTGGAATGGGAGAATGTCCTGTGACATCTCAACCTCATTAGCTTAAATCTATCGACCAGCATCTGGAATGGGAGAATGTCCTGTGACATCTCAACCTCATTAGCTTAAATCTATCGACCAGCATCTGGAATGGGAGAATGTCCTGTAACATCTCAACCTCATTAGCTTAAATCTATCGACCGGCATCCCGGGGATGAGAAACCGTACTCTCCACAACGCCTCCACTTGGACCCCCAATAACGTCAAAAAATCGAAGCAGCTTGACATTAAGCGTGTATTTACGTGTATTACACACACATGTATTCGTATTGAAAGACTAAAACGTTGAGATTTTTTTTTTAAATACAATTATTTGTATGTTTTCCATTAATAAAACTCTGTTGTAATGTTTAAGTAGTTACTTTTATATACTTTCTAATGACATTCGATATTCAGAATCAGTTATCTGGTGTTATCGCCAAAAAATATCGAGACATTTTTGTAAAATGTGGCAAAATTTCTTCCAACGATTCGTGCCACAAATTTCAATTATTTTTTAAAAGGGTTTTGTTATAAAATATTAGGTAAACATTTGCGCGTTTACTAATTTAATATCTACCCCCTTTTAAGGAGTTTTTCAATATCCAGTCAATGTCAGGGATGAATAAAAAGGGGGGACAAGAGACATCCATGTTTGACTCCTGTTTCCCCTTCAAAGTCATCTGTGGATCTACCTTCGTGAACCACCCTGTATGCCATTTCCTCATAAGACCTCTGAATAATCCTGACAAGTTTTCCTGGTACTCTATAATGCCGGACAAGTTTCCATAAAAATGTGTCGGTCCAGGCTATCAAATGCCTTATTGTATTCGAGAAAAGTTTTATACAAAGGGGTGTTCCATTCGATGCTACAATGATTCGTAGTGCTGCAGTTCGATACTTACAGATTTACCCTCATAGAAACCTTACACGGTTTTGCCAGATTAGCCATGAACTTGAAAATTATTTGCAAGATTGATTAGGTATAGGCCTTGTTCAAGTTTGGCATTTCATAAAAATTTAATTTGAAATCTAGCGTTAGCCTACCAGGTCCTTCTAACTGCTTAAAACGCGAGATTTCTGTTGAAAACTTTGGCACTAATAAAAAAAAAAACTCGTTATTTTAAAAAATAATAATAATAAAAATCTCAAACAATGACACCTTTAACGTTGCTTCCGGTTCGTGCGGACCGGCAACGTGACGTGAGAGAACCGGTGGCGGTCCGTGAACCACGTTTTGGGAAACACTTTTCTAGACTACCCCATACCTTTCTTTTAAAAACGCGATACAAACAAAATATGACTAAATCATAAATATTTAACAGAATACAATATGTCATGGCCCCTGTTTAAATTATTTAACAATATTTTTAAAATATTTTTTAATCTTGTAAAAGCTTTTGAGATATACGAATTTAAAGTAAGCCATTATTTTATTTGATCTACAATATAAAACTTATATATATATATATTTATATATATATATTTATATGTATATATATATTTATATATATATATATATATATATATATATTTATATATATACATATTTATATATTATATATATATTGCTTGACTGCAGTAACATGTTATGATTGTATAACGTTCATACTACTTCGTTAGTTGCTTATCTTTTATAACTGTATACATGATAACTATTACGAGAAATGCTGAAAGCATGAGGCAAGTCCAATGGATTGCACCATTATATCATGTTTATTCACAACACGTCACATTGTACACTATAAAACAAATCTTCAGGTTGGAGTGAAATAATTGCCAGGATTTTACACACTTCACTTAATTCTTGACACGCCCGAATGGATGTAACTCCAAAATAAATGGTTTTTTGGCCTTTGCCTACATACACTGGTAGTTGTTGTCTTTTAACATGTTTGGGAACTAAGCCTCCCCCTCCCCATCCCTGATTGGTATTTACATACACACACTCGCACACACAAACACACACACTTTCTCATTCACACAAACCACTCGCACGAACATACACACAAAGATATCACTCACCGAAAAAAAACGTTGAATAGATCATTTGCTTTATTCCTCTAATACAAAAGGTATCTCCATTCTTCCAACGAAAAGCGCAGAAATATCATATCACATATCATATATGTATATACCTGGGGATATTTTTTTTTATAATCTTGTGATATTTAAAAAAACAAAAGAATCTTATTTAGAGCAGTTATCGGAAATTTTATTTCGTGAAATCATATTCCATTCATCTTCCTCTTGAAAAACAGGAAAAGCTGATTTTAAAGGGTTGGGCCTTAATCATGTGATAGAATGTGTTGTTATCGGCTAAGAGTCTATGTGCCAAGATTCAGCTCGATAGGTTGACGAGAGGAGGGTCAGTCAATTTGCCTGCCAGCCACCCAACAACAAAAGTAAAGTTATATTTAACATGTTTTGTTGTTTTTTTTTTTGTTGTTTTTTTTCAAAAAACTGAAATATCTATACGACCATTTTTCAACAGCTCATTGTAACCACTAACACAGATAATTTACGTTTTACAAAAAAAATTATTGCAATATCTAAAGACATCCTAAAGTTCTTACGGACATTTACATACAAGTCATTTTAGGACAAATTTTTCCTGGCTGCACATAATTTTACCAACAGTTGACAATCCTGGTTTATAAACCAAGTTAAATGTGTGATATTTTACAGGGCTAAAAGTTCTAAATAAAAGAGATTTGAGTTTTAAAAAAATAAATATTTTTAATTCAGGAACTTTTTAGTTTTCAGAGAAACAATGATGAAGTCTGGAAACATTCAACAATCTCGGTCTTTATGTCTATAAATATTTTGTAAGATTGTATTTTTGGCCATGCTCGTTTTATTTTTGAATGGCAAATAATAGTTCATAAAATGCTAGTAAAATAGCAGACCGTACTGTCATTGATGATTGGGAGAAGAGGGTGCACCACCGAAACCCCAGAGGAAAACGGCTCCAAGGCTTAGGTGGATGGATGACGGGGAGAGTGATCTACGGCATCTCGGAATTCATGCTTGGAAGCATCAGTTTGGTCTGAGTGGGAGGGTGTGGTGAGGCAGGCCAAAGCTCGACATGGCTGAAGCGCCGCCACAGTGTTAGATGTACCGTGCTTTCAATAAGTTTAGAACCACTGTAGTTTTCTTTTTTTTAATGCAAAGATGTTACATCCAGCTGCATGATGAAGTCATTGGCCTTCCTTATGTTAACCTTTCATCTCTTTTATTAGTCAATAAGAAGTGTTGGTAACACGTCATTCAGCTGATGATAATTGTATAGGTAAGTTGGTAATACAATTGATGATTCAATTTCATAGTAAATAGTAAATAATAAAACGATAGAAAGGTAAATTAAATATGTCTAAAGTTTACCTTGGTATACAATGATGACGACGATGATGATGACGATGCTGATGACGATGATGATGACTAATTTTATAGCCCTTTTTCCATGTTATTTTAGCATGCTCACAGTGATGTAATGTCCTAAAATCTTTTTACATTTTAAAAAGTCTTTAAATGCTTCTTAAATGACTTTCTATCATTCTCCATTTCCCTTCAAAGACTGTTACAATCGGTTCCTTGATTTAGGCGCAATAGCTTCAAAAGGGCACACTCCGTATGAATTCATTCTGTGTCCATCCACACTGGGAACCCACAGTAAGGACTATGTTCAAGAGCGCAGGTACATGGTTAGAAATCAGTTTTTTTTTTAAAGATATTCAGGTGCAGAGACTTCTATACAGCTGTACAACAGGGACATACATATGAACATGTAAAGTACAATGGTCGAGTTATTAAGAGTGGTGGATGACCTAGCTTTGTGGGATACCAGTGGCATTGAGGCCCATGATAAAGCCACAATACTCCTGAACCCAAAGGGTTACCACGCATTCCTGCTAGTGCTCCGCTATGGTTGCAGATTTACTGCAGAGGACAAAGAGCTGATTAGAATAGTAAAATCAATTTTTGGACAGGATTGTATTTAAAATATAAAAAACGTGTGTATACTGATTGTAACGCAGGGGGGAAATGTCGATACAGAAGAAAAACAGAACGGGAAAACGTTTAAACCCTGGTGCAGGGAACAAAGAGGGACTTTTCAAGAACTGTTACAAGAATGTCCCCTTGTTCTATAACAAAACCAAAGATGAAGTTATCAAAAAAAAAAAAAAAAAAAAGCAGAAAAAATAAAAAAAAAAAAAAAAACAACAAAAAAAAAAACAGAACGGGAAAACGTTTAAACCCTGGTGCAGGGAACAAAGAGGGACTTTTCAAGAACTGTAACAAAAATGTCCCCTTGTTCTATAAAAAAACCAAAGATGAAGTTATCAAAAAAAAAAAAAAAAAGCAGCTGAATAAATTAATGAAAAGAATAGATCGACTTGAGAGTAGTGGACAAGGTTACACTGATGCAAACTTTCTTGAGGTCGAAGCGGTCAGGGTATGTCGGCGGCTGCTCGGGGAGAAAGAACCCATTATTGATTATTGAAGAGGACATTTTAACCCAGATGAGCATTATCCTACAAAATATTGAGACATTGCCAAAAGAATTTTCCGAGAAAAAGCTTGAAAGACTTTATCAGCTCTCGAAAAAACACTCAAGATTGAAAGGATCGAATTGAAACTGATAAAGGAAATGGTGTTCTTAATGCGACTCTTTCCGCGGCAAAAGATTTAGTTACCCTGGTTCACAAAATCCCCGGGAATCTGACCTGCACGTAAAAAGAAAATAAAAAGACGCGGGGGGGGGGGGGGGTGGAGGAAAAAATGGGATGATGCACATTATGCTAACGAACAATGGGGGCCTCAGCCTGGGTCACAAACATCACAGAAACTGGTCAGCCGAGAGCAGAGAAATAAGGACAACTTTCAACTCAGTCCAGCAGTCGAAATGAGCAAAATGAATCTAAAAGAAGCAGGGATACGAAACGAGAAGCAGCTTCAAGATAAATAAACACTTGAAGGAGAAGAGTTTGGCCGATGCCTTGGAGGCAGTGAAACTATTGTGAAGGCGAGAACATAAGTCGGGGAGAAGTTGAAAGCATGAGAGGAAATATTTTTTAAAAATACGGGACAAGATCAAATGGGACAAGATCAAATGGGATAAGATCAAATGGGGCAAGATCAAATAGGGCCAGATCAAATGGGACAAGATCAAAGGGACAAAATCAAATGGGGCAAGATCAAATGGGACAAGATCAAACGGGGCAAGATCAAATGGGGCAAGATCAAAGGGACAAAATCAAATGGGGCAAGATCAAATGGGACAAGATCAAATAGGGCAAGATCAAATGGGACAAGATCAAACGGGACAAGATCAAATGAGACAATCCGCTCGAGATAGAAGAGAAACTGAAATAGTGAACGAAAAAAAAAAATAACAATCACATTTAACTGCATTAAATTATTTTAATTTTTTGTTAACTAATCGCGGGTGTCTGTGGTGCCTTGTATGTGATGCCTTGTATGTGGTGCCTTGTATGTGGTGCCTTGTATGTGGTGCCTTGTATGTGGCGCCTTGTATGTGGTGCCTTGTATGTGGTGCCTTGTATGAGGCGCCTTGTATGTGGCGCCTTGTATGTGGTGCCTTGTATGTGGTGCCTTGTATGTGGTGCCTTGTATGTGGTGCCTTGTATTGGCTTGTCTTTCTTTCTGAAATAATTGGTGAAATTAATCTGCGGTGTAAAAGCTGGCGTGTCATTAGAAGAGTAATTAAATTACGGGCCTTGGGATGGGGGGGGGGGTGGTCTACTAATTGGGATTGTCATAAAGTGCGTTACTTGATTACCAATTTTGTCAAATTTTTCAGCCCCAGCCCCCCCCCCCCCCCATTGTTGGTTATTACATTTTATATAGGATTTATATTACAAACCATATTTTTAGTTGTTTTTTTACATTTTGAACTTATCTCAACTTATTTTAAGATAAGAAATACAAGTGCCTATTATATTTTCTTAATTAAGTGCTATTTGATTTTAATTATGCGCCACTGTCCCCTAACCTCCAAACAACATTTCCACGAGGCAAATATGTTGATGAAAGCTAACAGCTGCTAAATTAATGATCATGTCTGTCTCATGTGTTTCTTATGTAAACATCAATTAACTGATTTTAACATTTAGATACCATCCATAGTAACTCCGGCATACGATTTCGTGATAACGTATTTAGCCATGTTCAGTAGACGTATTGCTAATCTGTGAAGATTTTTCTTAAAGGAAACTTAGTTTCCTTGATTACAGGATGTAAAATTTGGTCAAAAATTAGCATTTTAAACAGTGGTTCTCAAATTTTTTTCCCGCCACCACCACCTTGGTTTCATAGCGCCCTCTACCCTATCTGATTATAAGATTTCTTAAGACAACTCTTTACACGACCCTTCATAGAAAATAATTAAATAGCTAAAAAAAAAAAATTAAATGTGACATTTTAATCAAAATAGAAATGAAACTTAGGAAAATTGTAATAATTGATGCGATGAATTAGTTGATCGGATTGAAAATGGGTTACATCAGTGGTTGTTGTTCTTTTAAACTAGAGTATTTCTTTAACAAGTGTTTTAGATATCTAATTTCGTATGTGATCAAATATTTTGAAGACGCTGTGTTGGCTTGGTGAAGAATTTAGCAGCTTGTCTTTTTCTTCTTCCTCTATATTTATTTAGGGCTCACGATTAAGCTTTGATCTTTCTGGCTCCCAGGTGTGTAAAGGGGATTCGCAATGTTTCTGTGCCTTGAATTTAAGAGGATAGTTCACTGGTTGCAAGGGCTACACAGCGATGGTATCAGGTACTGGGTGTTGGAAGGCCAGGGGCAATAGACGCAAATGTTTCAAGTGTTGTCATTTCAACTGTAACTTTGGGGAGCGTCCATTAATTATGTCAACAAAATAGGAGGGCGGGGGGGGGGCTATGGAAATTTTTGACATTTGTTGTTAAGGCTGAGTGTGGGGGGGGGGTGTTCGACGATTAACTGACGTCAATAATCAAATTTTCTCCATTAAAAATTTAATCTTAAACATTGACTGGTTGTTACATTATTTTAATATCCGTATTTAAATTTAAAAATAGATATCCTCTGTCTCCAAATTTCACAAAATGTGAACTCTCTTAGCTCGGAGTAGTGTGAATCTTCTCTACAGCGCGATTCAACTATTCACGCAGTTGATACTCAAATAGTCATATTATGTTTTTAGGCTTTTAACACTGTACGATTTATGTATTGTGTCTATCGGTGCACTGCAGATGGCTGGTCAGAATTTTAGCTCACATTGTTAGTGCAAGAGAAGTTGAAAAATAGTTGGCCTCTCTTGGCCTGTAGATTCTGTTTGTCGCCAATGACTAGGGCGGTATGTTTGCGATCGTGTTGCGGGTATGGAACAAGGTCACGGTTCAGCTGTCATGTGCAGTCAAGATAAATGGTATTGATAAGAGTAGGTATATGATTTTTTTTAGAATAAGGGGAAAGTAAAGTGAGTAACGATAATAGCATCGCTGCTTGAACGGATTTGCAAAATCTGCAGCATCTATTTTGCATCACAAGTCATGTTGAAATAGCATGTTTAGCAGCACCGACAATGCGAGTAGCAAGCTACCAGGAGACAGAGAGAGATTATAGCAATGATTACTCACCGACAATGCGAGTAGCTAGCTACCAGGAGACAGAGAGAGATCATGGCAATGATTGCTCACACTAACAATGCTTCGATTTTAATTGCTGAATAGTTAGATGAGGATGATGTTGACTTGTCTGATATATCAGTTCAAATGAAAATTATAATCAGCTACTACTGACTATGCCCATCAGGGCGTCATTTCAGGTTTTTTTCAGGGGGGGGGGAGGGCCAAAACATTGTCGGCATGTTAAGTTGTGTATTACTAGAGGCGCCACAGTACATAGCAATTTAAATAAAATCTGAAAATTCAGTAGGGGGGCTAATGCCCCCTGCCCTACCCAAATGATGTCCCTGATGCCCATTGTTACGATAGAGCAATACCTGGCAACTCCATGGCAAGATGATAGCTGCTAGAAACTCTACTTTAATTGTCAGCTATACTGATAATAGTCGTATTTATACTTCCACAAGCAATGATATATTTAGTCTTCTACAACCTTTTATTTGCTTCTGCATTATTAAATTTAAGTGTAAATACTTTTTAACTTATTGATAAACTAGCTAAAGATGCAATAAAATGTTTTTCGTATAATTTGTTTCATTAAAATACATTAGCACAAAGTAAAATGTATTAATAATTTATTTTTATTATAATTCATAGGGGGTATAAAATGTTGACATAATTAAATAGGAGATGGGGGGTCTTTGAAAGCTTGACAGTTGTTGACAAGGGGTGGGGGGGGCAAAAACTGCGTAAAAATTGTTGACATAATTAATGGACGACCCCTGGAATTTGGGTTTCATTCCCTGATTGTCTTTGGCAGGAATGAACAGTTCCTGTACTATGTTCTTGGTGGTATGTGCCGGAACTGCCTGCCATGGCCTCGTCGCTGTCTGTTGATGAGAGGGACCAGTTTCTGTTTAATGCTGGAGCAGTGGACCAGCCCATTTTTTATCTTGTACCTCATGGAGAGCCTGGATAGTCGTCGTCGTTCCTCCAGTGGTGACCAGCCTAGTGTTTCCAGCATGCTGCCAACGCTTGAGGTGTTCCTGTAGCGGTTCAGAACAACGCGTGCTGCCCTCCAAACTGTCTATGCTCCTCGATATCATTATATTGAGATCATTACTATGCAAATTGATGCAACATTGTCAGACATCCTGCAAAGTTGAATCTTGATTTTTTAATTTTTTTTTACTATAATGAACTTCAGCACTAAGCAAGAGTGGTGCTAGATCTATTTGGTTCTCAACACATAGCGTAAGGAATGGTCAAAACTTTGAGAGCGTCAGCTTAAATGAAAATCAATGCAGTAATTCGGTATTGAATAAATCGCTCGCTTGTTGCTGTTTTGTTTTAGCGGCCCGATGTTTACAATGAACGACCGAAGTCTGGAGAAGTCTGTGAGACTGAGCTATAGCAGCAGTTCTCAACATGTGGGTCGCGACAACTTTGGGGTCAAAAGACAAGTGGCGCTACTTAGGTTACATTTTAATCAGTAACCCAAGTTGATGTTGTATCGCGCTTGATACCTTACTGGGCTGATAAACTAGTTTTCTGGGTGAGTTTTGTGCAACTAACTAATGCATATATTAAAGAATGAAGAGTATATATAGTAAAACACGAAAGTCAATAAAATATCAATGCGATTATGGTTCATCATTCGGTGTAAGCATTTCAGATATTGAATTGTGCATAAAATGTATTCCCATAAATTACAATGTGGACTAATTTTCTCCAGTTCTCTGCTAACTATGTAACTGGGTCCGTTCATTAAAAATGGGATAAGTGCACCAAAAATTATTCATTGACCTATCTTTTATATATACATATATATATTGCTTATTGTCTGTCCGGCATCCTTTTTTTAAACCGACCTGCCTCTAACTCTACATGTATTATTTTAATAGTAATAAGTAAAAATAAAAAAAAAAGGGGGGGGGGGGATAAGTAATGCCTTTACACAGGTTTTAAAAAATTCTTCAAGGGGAGGTGACTGTTATTCAGTGTTGTTATTGTTCGTGTTGTTCCGGCACACAGCAAGCTCCTTGGTAACGTCTGAACGCTTTAAAAAACATTATAGTGTTTGCCGGGATAAATAGAGCATCTGTTATCTTGATTTTGAACTATGGAATATTAAAATTTAAAATAAAAAAATTTAAGATTATTTATTGTTAACCGAACCCTTCTAAGATATTGTTTAGTCTAAAAGAAACCTTCTGAGATGGTGCTACAGCTAAATAAACTATCTGAGATAGTGTTTAGGCTAAAAGAAACTATCTGAAATAGTGCTTAGGCTAAAACAAACAATCTTAGATAGTGCTTCAGCTCAAAGAAACTAACTGAGATTGTGTTTAGGCTAAAAGAAACTATCTGAGATTATGTTAAGCCTAAAATGAACTATCTTAGGTAGTATAGGTAAAGAAAAAAACTTGATTTGGTGTTACACAATTTTGATGAAACAATCTGAGATTATATCGCTGACAAAGGGAAGCATCCTACAAAAGTCTTTCGGCCAAAAAATTAAGAGAACGAAATTTCTTGAGACTTCAAATATGGCCTTTTGGGTAAGACTAAATGATCCAGTTATCTCATCGTTTGGCTAAACGTTAGAGACAAACTTTGTTGTGCACACCTAATGTCAACTGCTCGTTGAAAGATCGAATAATGATGTAAAAATATGTATTGTGAAATTATAAAAATAAATTATTATTTATTCTTTAATCATGGCAGATAACATCACAGGCCAATGGATCTCCTTCTCCTTGGTAAAACTGGCATCGGGAAAAGTGCGACTGGCGACTCAATTTTAGGTCGGCAATGTTTTGTTTCGAAGTCCAGTATATCACCGGTTACCAAGGGAGTGAGTTATGAATCTTTTGAGTACAACGGTCGAGTTATTAAAGTGGTGGACGGCCCAGGTGTAAGGGATACCAGTGGCATTGAAGACCTTCCGAAAGTCATAAAACTCGTCATGGACTCAATGCAAGATGCAATACTCCTGAACCCAAAAGGCTAACACGCATTCCTGCTAGTGGCCCCTATGGGGTAAGATTTACTGCAGAGGATAAAGAGGTGATTGTGATATTAAAAGCTGTTTTTGGACATGATTTTGTAAAAAAAACTTTTGTATATGGATTGTAACGGGCGGGGAAAATTTCGATACAGAAGAAAGACAACAGAAATTAAAAGAACGAAAGGAAATGATTGAAAAATTGGGACAAATGCAAGTGTCTGCAAATCAAAGTATTCGGCGAGGAGAAACAGAAATAGTGAGAGTGATGGAGAGGAAAAAAAACAAAAGAGGCCCTGTTTTTACAGTCTCTAGAGAAGGAACAAACAGAGAAAGAAAGAGAACAGTTGAGAATAAAAAAGGAGAGAGAAAGAGAAATTCAGGAGGCATCTTTGGCGGCTCTGACTTGCGGTGAAGATGACGTACGCAATGCCTCGTTAATTGATTTGAATAAGAAATTACAAAACACATACGGAGTCACGCTATCAGACTCCACGGAGGAAAGCGTCTCAGATGAAGCTCGAATACAAACGCCTGGAAGGCATATGGGGAAATGAAACAGAAATATGATAATCTGATGAGAGAGCAACTTCCAGCAAAAGTGCGTAAGGACAAAAATTGTCCCATTTTATAGAAAAGCGATAGATTTTATGGGGTCATTTATAAATGATGATACAATATTTAGCCGACTGTTTGTCCCCCTCCCCTCCACCCAACTAAATCTTCATAATTATTAACACAAAAGTTATACACCCCCTCCCCTCCCCCCATTAAATATTAAGTGACATAAAATCAGGGAATTGACCGTGGGCATGATGGAAAGGGGTAAGGGTGGAGAGAGCAAAAATAGATTAAATCGTTCGTATAATGCAACTGTCTCTGACGAACAACGGACGGAAGCTTCTGGCTGAGTCACAGATATCACAGAAACTGGTCATTTGAGAGCAACGAAATAAGGATAATTTTGCACCAAGTCCAAGAGTCGAAATGTGCAAAGTGAATCCAAAAGAAGCAGGGAATGGAATAAAGGAAACAACTGCATGATAATCAAACAATGGAAGGAGAAGAGTTTTGCCACTGCATTGAAAGGAGTAAAACTAGTGTGTTAAGTCAATAAAATGAGTCAGTGATACGTTGAAAGCACGAAAGGAAGTATTTGACAAATGGGACAAATTCAAATGGAACAATCCGCTCAAGATCGAAAAGAAGCAGAAATATTGAAAGCCATAGAGATGGGAATAACATTAACAGAGCAGGCACAATTTTTAAAGTAACTAAAGAAAAACAAAACTGAGAAGGAAAGAGAAAAATTAAGAATAAAACATTGAAGACAAAAAGAAATTCTCTAGAAAGCATTTTCTAATTTGATATTCGGTGAAGATGACGTAGCCCTGCGGAATAGTTTACATATTGATATCCATGAGGAAATTCAAAATAAATACGGAGTCACGACATCTTACTAAATGGAGGAAAACATTTCTGTTGAAGTTCAAATACTAAATGCCCGGAAAGCGTACCAAGAAATGAAACTAAATAAAATATTGTAATCTGATTATAGAACAATTTCCTTTAAAAGTTTAAGAGGGGTGGGGGCAAAATTCTTCCATTTTATAGAACATATAAAGTTTAAAGATTATAGGCTTCTTATCAGTTATTAACTCAAATCTAGTCTAACTAAGGCTTAATTAAACTCGACTAAACTCTGTTAAAAGTATTTAAAATCTTTACTGAACATGAAGGTTATTTTAATTTTTATCTTTAGGGCAAGCTTTATAATTATTATTATTATTATTATTTCTGCTAAGAAAATATTTAGAAAGCTGCAGCCGGGAACAAATTGATTTAACGACATTACAGATTTGTAACAAGGATAGCCAAAGTTTCTGTTCCGTAAGAAGTCGAATGTCGCTCTGTAGCCGACCACTGACCTCTCCCAAATCTATATGATTTTTTTTTTTTTTTTCAATTTTGTTCAACCGAATGCCAGATATTAACGGATGCCCCCAATGAAGACTTTGTCACATTTAGTGACTAAAAGTTAAACATAGTAGTATATTACACTTTATAAACATAAGTTCAATTGAGTTAAATTTTTTACCGATATAATTAATTAAATACCTACTGTTTTAAGTAAAAGAAATACTGTCTAGTTTAAATTAATGTTTGTGTAACTTTGCCCCGCTCCAAAAACTCTTCCGTAAAAACTAGTATGCCACTAACTGCTGATGCATTGCATGTTTGATAAATTTGATGTTGTTATTTTATTTTATTTTTTAACTTTGTCATCAATTGATAATTTATTTAATTTAGTCTTGAAATAAATTGTTGTAACATGTTTAATGAATATATCTTCGTAATACCATTGGATTGACTGAGTTTGATTAATTTTCTATAAATATTAATATTTAGAGACTATTAATTTGGATAATGGATTGTAAAAGCTGTTTGATTCGTGCAATTAATTTTTTTAAAACAGAATTTATACTACTTCATAATTTTATTGTATATTTTACCCTTGATGTGCACATCAGTATTAAATAATTTTTTAGTAAACTTATTTATTAATTAAGTTATTGTTTCTTTGTAATAAAACAAATATTTACATATTACCGGTACATCAACTCGTCTGTTTACTTGATAACTTCATGTACAAGTATTTCATACGGGTCAAAACATAATGGTGAAAGATATTTTCATATATATATATATTATATATATATATATATATATATATAT
>CAXITT010001580.1:35079-52207 GCA_964033795.1 Lymnaea stagnalis
AAGGGGGAAGAGGGTATACGGGGGGGGGGGGAATTTTTAACTGATTATTCAAAACTTAATTGTGTTAGTGATAGACCGAAAAAAGGAATCAGCTAACCACGATACGGACGTCTTTGTAGGTGATGGACGGGGGTCATCATTTATTAGAAGTCACAAGTTATTGTTAGTAAAAAAAATATATAATAATTTAATGCCAAACAGAAGTTTTGTCTCCTTGATGATCATAAGGAAATATAAAACTGCATAATCTCAGATGATCCACTGTTTTATGTCGAATGTTGAGTAACAAATGACAATGAGTGTACGATGTTGTGTCTCTGAAACTTTCTTGGACATAAGAAACACGACCGGGGTACAAAAGACCAATCAACTTTGTTGCACCATAGAAACAAATCAATAGAAAAAGAAGATTTGTTGTTGTATGGAAATATACGACGCTATGATAATCAGCAAAGAAAAAAAAAACCTTCGACGTCAAAAGATGTCTTCAGACTTATCCCCCAGGGAATCCAAGAGGACACAGAGAGAAGGTCTCTCTGAAAAGCCGGATCCATTCGTATAATGTAAATAAACCTATTTAAATTGTTTGAGACATCTTCGTTCTCGATGTCCTAATGTTGTTATTGTTGTATATAAATTATGACAATTATTTTCAAAAATAAAACAAAAACACCTTATGACTAGTGACCCCCCCCCCCAACCCAATACTGAGAAACACCCAATAAACATAAATAAAATGCAAGGACACTCATTAAAAATTCACACTACAAGACAATTAATTTAAAATTCATATTAAATTATTACACTACAAGAGATTTATTAAAAATTAACTTATTAACCACCAATTACATAATTTTTAAAAACAATCACAAAACAAGACACCAATTAAAAACCTTACACACATTAAAGGGAGATTATTAATTAAAATCAAATGTAAAAATATTAAGTCAATTATCACTCCTCTATTTATCGATCGACACCCCCACCCTTTCAATTTAACCTGGAGTGATGGAGGCTCACCTCTTTATTCTTTGTGCCTCGGAAATGACAACCGAAAGAAACATACTATATCACTTATCTTATAATGTATTGTAATGTTAGTTGGACACAAAACACTATATATTTCCATACAATTATATGTATGTCAGATGAGAATTAATTNTTTTAAATTTTTTTTTTTTTTTTTTTGCCTAGTTTATTTGCCGTATCCGTATGCTATGATCTAGCCAAAAGATAAGCTAATACAAAATAAAACGATAAATTATAAATAAACTTTTTGATGGGGGTGCAGATTAATGTGCTTTGGACAAGTGCAAGGGTTCCCTTCACCTGTGGTACCCGTGTCTTTGGACCACTTTGGAGTAAGTAAGCAAAATTTATAGTAATAGCAGAAGGGTGAGTGAAAAAAACGGCAATTAACACCCGTTCTTTTACTAGAAGCAATATTTAAATATTTAGCGGTATATTAGCCCTAACAACATTTTTTAATCTAAAAAAATGCTAATATATTGTCGAAAGAGCTGTGGCTATTCGGACCCGGGATTCAGAAATGAGAGGTTAGGTCTCGTCAGACTAAATGAAAATTATGCTATTCGGATGTCTTCTGTGGTAGTTTGTTTGTTTGTTGTTTTTTGTTGTTTTTTTAGTTTAACTGAAGAAATAAGTTTACAGTCCCTTCAATTATCGTTCATTTGATACCAAATTTTGTCTTACAAACCCAACAATAATATTTGAAATCTTTCTTTTCTTTTTTTAAATTAAACCCAACCTCTCACTCTTTTCCGGGTCTGCATAGCCACTTAGAAATCGATTAGCTTCCCATCGCCAACTGTAAGTAAACTTTCTGCAATTCTTGGTATTTAGACTGATCGAATGTTCAGAAATGGCGACAACTCCTTTCGCGAATCCAACGCAGCTGCTACCTCTTGGTAAAATATATAATATTTTAGGCCCTATATCCATAGTTTTTCCTATTCTTTTTCACGAATGAAGATATGTTAATTCAGTCCCTATATCACCGGTCACCAATGCATTGTAAATTGTAAAGTTATTATTTATATTAATTAATTTAGGTGACCATCGTCCATTCTTCTCACAATATCTCAATTAGGCTTAGGCTTAGGCCTACTGAAGGTATTTTGATAACAAAATTAAAACTTAATAAAAAAAATAAACCAATGGCATAGTTGAATAGAGCTAATTTTTAAAAGATTGATAGCAACAAAAACCTATTTTTAGCTGTTTTAGTTTTAAAGTTATGAATTTTTAAAGTACCACTTAATTTGTCCTTTTAATTTTAAAACATTTTCTGGGACCCAATTCCGCTGTTGGCGTCACAAGCTGTATAACTCTTGTTTTACCGGTAATGATAATTTTATTTTCAGAACTAATTCTGTATTAAAAAAATAAGTTTAATAATGTTAACAATTATAGATAAATTGTAGCTTATCTAACTTTGCACCATTTAAATCAGTAAATTTAATTATAATATAGGTACTTTGACACAAAATTTAAATATTGTCCAATTGCCATGAATGATACATCATTTTAAAGGGCTAGCTGTAAGCTTTTTAACGACACCAATTTCATCTCTCTATCTTTTATAGAACTGGAGTTATGATTTTTTTTTTCAAATTTAGTATGCTCCTTATATAAGCTATATATGCGGCCAAAAAACTTGTGACCCGCTTTTAAATTTTTTTCACTTTTTCCTCATAACTTTTTTATTTTTAAAGATAATGATACCAAATTTTCATTAGATATTCTTAATCCAATATACAACACAATACAATGAACCCAAAATTTTCAAATTATATAATAAATATTTATTCTTAAAAATGTTTATGCAGGGAAAGTAAAAAAAAAATTGTTTGGGTAAATTTTTACATGAAAAACAAAAAAAATACAGGTTAATTCCATTGTCAAACAATAACAATATCAAATAAAATTTAAATTATTTAATTTATGTTCTGTAGGGAACTTGAATATATCTGAAAATAAAAATTATTAAATTTTTTTTTTTTTTAAATCAAAGGTCCATACAATAAACTAATTACATGAAATGAATCAGTGCTACTACTTATTTGATGGGACTCTGAAAACATCCTGAAAATAAATATAGATATATTAGTAAATTATTAAAATATAACATCCCGAAAAGAGATGTAGAAATGTTATTAAAAAATTATTCAAATATTTAGTCAAAACTGACAACAATAAAATGGTTAATGGTAAGTTTGTAAATAAATTACAGACAATAAATGTTAAACCAAAACCTATTAAATTAACATTTACCTGTGTGAGATGAAGAATTTAATATATTCTGAAAAGAAAAAAAAGGGAGGAAAATAATTTTTTAAAATGTACCAGTATTCCAAAAGAAAAAGTCAGAGATACCGGTACATACATTTAAGTAATGATACCCAACAAATATTTAATCAATGCTGTTTTAATTATAATTAATACTATAATATGAAATTTAATAGTTACCTTTTTTTTTAAAGAAAATAAATGTCCTGAAAAAGGAAAATTTAAAAAAAAATTAATAAAGATAGCCTAGAAAAGGAAAATGTAAAAATTATTTTAAAAAGTTATCAAGTAAAAATGAAAATCAATGGGTCTCACAGTAATATATTTACACAAAATAATTTTCTAAAGATATGTAAACATTAAAAGAAAAGATACCAGCCTGAAAAAGAAGAATTTGAAAGGTAATAAAAGAGATAATAAAATAATGATTACTTTACCCTTCTCAGACACCTCCATCAGTTCATCCACCTTCAAGAGTGCCTCTCTCCTGTCCTCGGTCATTGCCTTTAGTGTAGCCTTCAGCAGATACACCTCCTCCTGTAGTTTGGTGACCTTCTTCTGCAGGATGCGGTTCCTTCTGCTCAGTAGACTGGCCTTTTCCATCTTCGTTGCTGATGGTCCCAGCTGTTGTTCCAAGTGTCGAACCTTAGTCTTAAGCGTTGTCTTCTCTCGTTTCAGTGTCTCGATCCTTACCGTCTTTCTCTTAAGGCTCTGAGTCCACACTTTCATTTCAGGGGACCTGCAGAGAGACTTGGCATTCAACTTAACTTGTCTCACCTTGTCACTGAAATCAGTGCGCAACTTCTTTGCTGGTGGTGGGACATCTAAATTGAGTTGATCTTCCTGTGGAACAAAACTAGTCAGATGTTGATCTACCTGTGGAAGTAAACACTCGCCTTGTATTCCTGTAGTTGTAACATCAGAACTGACCAACTTTTTCTTCTTGCTGTTTGGTGCTTTCAGTGGCTGCAACAAGAAATTCTGAATAATTTTCCAGTTACGTTTTAAATGCTTTTCAAGATCGCGGAGCTTTTTTTCCATTGCCATTTACAGCACCCTGGTTTGACTGGTAGCTACTATCAACTTGTTGGAAATATTCATCAAGCAAAGTCACAGCAGCTTTCATGCCTACCTTCTTGTTGGTTCTGTTGCTAGAAAAAAGACAGCATAGCCATTTCTAAACACTTTTGTCTCTGACTCTGCATCTTGAGCAAAGCTTGCTACAAAGCTGTTGAAATCAGAAATGCTCACATTGGGCTCTGCAGACATTTTACTGAGTTAGCAACTGAGAATTATGTTATAAAATAAAATGTTACTGTATATAATACAATACAATAACTTATTTAGTTATAGTATAGTTATAGGATTTTACTTTTAATAAAAATGAGAACTGTTAAAATAAATAACCTTATACTTATAATTATTATGATAAGGATTTTAAAAAATGATCATTTCATAATCAAACAACAATGATTCATTCAATTTTTTAAGTCAAAGTAAAGTATTAACTATTTAATTTACACAATACTTACAATAAAATCAAATCTATATTTTAATTATAATGTTAATAAATATTATAATTAAAAACAGGCAAAAGTGAACAGACAACAAAATCAATAGTCCATATCTAATTAATGCTGTATTATAAAATTTATAATAATATAAAACTTATAGCTTAAATTTAAATCAATGGTAATAATTATTATGACTTTAAATCTCAAAGACTACAATTATAGCCTTAAATAGCAAAGTGCAAATAGCCTGAAAAAGAAAAAAAAAATTGGAAAATTATTAGTACCTGTGTATTGTATGTATTAGACTAGACCAGCGATCTCCAAACTTTTCAGCCCGAGGGCCGAATTAACTATCTAACAGCAGTTTGGGAGCCGACTACATACTCGAGGTCCAAATAGAAAAGAATCAAAACATGGATGTTGTTTTTAATTATTTATGTAATATTATTTCATTCAGTTATTATTTAATAACACATTGATAACGACACATGAACACCTGTATTAGTATTAGTATGAATGGTGAAATTGTTTCCTGGATGCCAAAATAGCAGTGATTAACAGACATTTCTTGATTTATATTTGATATCTCTAACATCAACAGTGACCTGAGATTATCATCGGACAAATTTGTTCTCAAATTGCTCACCACATATTTCGTTCTTGAAAATGTTTGTTCACACAGGTATGTTGTTCCAAAGATTGAAAGGTACCTTGATGCAAAAGTTTTGAAATTAGGAAAGTCTTCCTTGGGCAAAAACTGGTAAAAACCCACCAGTCCTTCCTTGAACTTGTCCCTAAGGAGGTTATTTGCTTGCAACTTAATGACTTCCAGGTGCAGTTCATCTGGGCAACTGGTCACATATGCTTCAAATTGGTTTTGAAAAAGTCTCACTTCTTCTGCCTTTAAATCCAAGTCAGAAAACCACTGCTGACACTGCAGCTGGGGGTCTTTGATGATCTCGCATGCAAATGATGTGGGGGGACTCAGCTGTTGCTTCAGCCATGAAGACCGTCCACTGCTGAAAGTGCGTCAAGTTGTTAACATGTACTTGTTCCAAAAAAAAAGATTAATTTGGATCTGAAGGCTTTTAGGTGGGTGTATAGATAGGAAAGCTAGATTTTCCTCACCTTGTAGTTTTATGTTCAGAAAATTGAAATGACTAGTTATGTCTGCCATTTTCCATACCCACTCTTCATCAGACAGTAATGCCTGTTGCTTGCCTTTACCTTCCTGGAAGTCAGCTATTTCCTTTCTTAACTTAAACACTCTGCTCAGAACTTTCTCACAACTTAGCCATCTTTTTGCTGTGTAAAAATGGTAAATTTTGCGATTCTGTGTCTGTATCTTTCAACAGATTTCTGAACTGTCTATGGTTGAGCCCATGTGACCTTATTAAATTAACCCTATTCACCACAGGTTTCAGTACACTGCTAATGTCCACATATTTAGCACACGTTTCTGGTGAATAATGCAGTGCAGGAACATTGTTTGCAGAATTTTTTTCTCATTACAAATCTCCTTCACTTGTCCAACCAAGCCTTGCTTTATGCCACTCATGTTATTTCCTCCGTCAACAGTCAGGCAACTGAGGTTAGTCCAGTCCAAGTTAAAATCAGCAAATATTTTTTTCAACTCATCGGTAACAGTTCCGTACATGCTATTTAGGAAGCCAGTTCTTGTGTTATGTTCATGTCTTCATCCACACCCCCCTAACGAAGACAAGCAGTTGAGAGGTGGAACAGCTGTCCAGCGATTCATCCATTTCAATAAAAAATTGGGGAAACTTGCTTGCATTTTTTCACTATTTGAGTCACAATGTTTTCACCCATTTCTGCAACACGGCGGGCAAATATCCGCGCCACTACATGGCGTTATATATTCTAATTTCATTGACTGTATAAGGAAGTAGAAAAACTAAACAGCGAATAAGGTTTTGCAAAATAATTATCGGTTAGAAAACATAACGCAGTACTGCACTCCTCTATTTTAATTCGGTAAAAACATAACGTCCACGTAAGCGATGTCTGATCTTGGCAGGATACACGTACATTTCCGTAATTTTTTTCCGTAGACAAAGGTCTCTGCAGGCCGCATTAGAGGGCCTCGCGGGCCGCCCCGTAGTTTGGAGACCCCTGGACTAGACTATGAAAAAAGCAATTTAATTTAATAATTAATTCTAAACTAAACAACAACATATTATGATGGCCTTATTAAAATTCTCCTGTAGGAATAGTCAATAAGTATAATAAGAGAATAATTGAATAACTATTATTATTATTGCTTTCTACGACTACTAATTTGAACTAAATTATTTAGTACTATTTAATATTTTGAACTAAATTATTTAGTAAATGGGAGCAACCCTTGGTCCCTACATAAACTTTTTAAGTTATGTTATAATCTTTTCTTAAATTTTTTGAATATATATTTATTTTAATTTTCTTTTATTTAATCAGATGTTTAAGGATTTAATAATAACGAATCACTTCATAATTGACAGAGATAATAGCCATTTCCGGGTCCTGGATCAAAACAAAACAAAATTAATTTGGGGGCATTTTCGTACCCCCTCTACTTTGGGAGATGCATAACTTTTGTGGGGCAAAGTCTATTATATACTCTAATAATGAAAAAACTCTCAAAATGAATGTAGTATGCACTGAACTACATCTTATTTGCCTAAAATAACTAATTAAAAAAATATTATGTGATATATGCTTACTCGGTGATAATGATAATCCTGATCGTGACACATAAAAAACCTCTTTGCACAGATTTCATAGAAATGACCGGAAGACAAAAACTGAGACGTCACCAATGATGACAGCAATTATTAATGGTCAAAATGACATAAAACACAATTTTCCGAAATACCGTGTAGCCCTAAGCCAAAATTGTGGAACAAGTATTTTCGACATTTTAGGTCATGCGCATAACGATGCGTCGACTAGTTTCAAAATTCCTATTTAATATAATGTATTAATATATCGCTTTTCTGTTTACCAAATCTACGACGTCCATTATACCGATATTTGCTATATAGTCTATATATTATAAGGCAACTCATGCCCTAATTACGAAAATACTGTTTGGGAACTATTGAACTTTCAACTTTGGTACATGACTAATTAATTAAAGCTTTCCCTGACCTAGTTTAATAGTTTTTGCGCACGGCAAACTTTTATGAATGAAAACTCTGAGATAGTAGTAAATAATAGCCATTATACAAGTCACTGTGAATGGCCGCCAATACATTTTGCACACGGCGAATTTTTAATCATTTATAAAATGGACTCTGCCGGGTTTTTTAACCTCAAATTTAAATATTATTCTTTCGATAACATTTAAATTCATTCTAAAACATAAGTTATCAAATATTTTGATGTAAATAGTGGAAATAATTAAATATTTCCTAAGTAACAGCGTCTTCAGCCACTGAAAGGGGGGCGTGGCCACTTCCTTATCGAAATTGGGCTGAGCTACATTACCATATAGGGGTTTACTCAAGTGAGCATAACAAGTGACCGACATGTCCTAACTCAATGAGAATTGACACAAATACACATCGATCGACAATACAGAATAAGAATTTTTTTAAAGACATAAAAGTTGAACTTCTATACGAATTTTATAGTGAAAGATCCCATATATTTAAAGGGGAATCTCAAAATTCAGGTCGATTGAAAAATTAAAACAAATGAATGTAAATGTAGGCCAAGATGTCTACCTAAATATAAGGCCATAAACGGAACTCAAATATATGTCAAAAGTACTCATTTAATAATAAATAAACACACACATCGGAAAATTAAAAACTCAGATTTTTCGGCGCCAATTGCCATTTCCGATACATAAAAAGTAGTAGCCTCCCTTGGTTTACCGAATTATCTACCTACTGCCTACTTCTTTAAACTTCTTATTCTTGGTACTCATAATTCATAACTCATTGAGAAGTTCATCTTACACTTTGCACTACTTTACGAATTGCAGTCAGTTACACTGGTACAGATTAAAATTACAGTGTTACTGTTTTTACCAGGAAAATCCAGTACTCATCACTTATTCACTTAGACTTAGACTTAGGCCTACTGAGGCTACTGGCACTGGTTTTTTTTAAATTTGTCCTGGTTTTTAACGAGCTGAAACCGGTACAGTTTAGGACAACAAAATATTTGTTTTTTTTACTTTGTTTATTTATCACAAAAGAATAATGATAAGTACATTCAGTCCCCACTGCACTTTTCAGAAAAGCATTGTGCAGCTAATATTCTACTAATTCTAGTCTTTGTTTAGTTTAAAATATTTTATAAGAAGTATACAGCAGTTTGTTCAGTTTTTAAATGGTGTAATTTTGTAATGTACACATTTTTTTGCATTTCTATTTCTTTATTTCAGAGCTGGTTGATAAATGTATCGGCTCCAGAATTCACATCATAATGAAAAATGATAAAGAGATTGTCGGTATTTTATTAGGTTTTGATGATTTTGTCAGTATCCTTTTGATGGCAGACATACTTGGCAAATTTTTATTACATTATTCAGTTTTTTGTTGTTTTTTTTTTGCATAAAAATTTACTGTCAGTTAATGCTATTAATTAAAACTCATTGATACCTTTCTTCCGAGCTTGGATTTTCATATGCGCTAAATGGCTTTAGCCGAGGGCCTCCAAAATTTAAGACTAACTAAGGCCCCTCAAAATTTAAGTTTAAGAAACCTCATTTTATAAATTTTTTTTATTATTAAAATTTTGCAATGTCATTCAAAAGTGCTATTACTGATTTCCCTAGTCACATATAGGCCATGTTAATGCAGCCCCATTTTGACTAAAGCACTGTGAGATAAAGAATACCAAGAAATAAGAACAGAGCTCTTGATCAACTCTCTCAAAGCAAAAGCAAAAAATACAAGATGAAATCCTTTATTCATTTATTAGATACGCTTGAATCTAATGTACAAAGAAGACCTACTGGGTACAGCGACAGTGCAAAAATGTTTGGGTTTTATTTCTAACTCATCTGACAGCAAGAAATTCAGGATGTGAAACGTTAAACGAAACCATAAAATTATGTTCGGAGGGCAAATGATGTTTTATTTTAATGATGGTGGTGTGTAATTTTAAGTAAGTGATTTTCCTTAAAACATTATTAAGATATGGTCTTGGAAGATGTTACAGAATTGTAAGTAAAAAATATTTGTTGTCTTAATTTAAACTTTTATAATTTATACCCAAGTGATACTTTTACCCGTACTTTGAACAGATTTTATACATTTTCTGATTTGTACAGCTTGTTATAGAGAGCTTGTTTACATATAATATTTCTCGTGCGTGCCCTCTGATTGACCCCGCATGAGACGCTGTGTTCACAAAGGGGTGTGGCTTAGGTCTTTGATGTATTTCTTGTTTACGCCGCCAACGAATAAAATTAATTAATCTGTTCCAAATAGTATTTTGTAGAATGATTTTGATTTTTCTAGAAATTTATCGAAGGCAGGGCTTAGGCGTCGGTAGACCCACCTATATAAGGGATTGACAGGCACGGACGAGAACGGACGGACGGAGATTTTCTTATAGATTCTCTTAACATTACGAGGCGTGTTTTATTCTTTGTGTATTTGTGTGCTCCTACTTATAGGTGTTTAATTCGTATTATTTATTGGCATCATTATTTCTAATTGTATTAACTGTGTACCGGTACGACATCTGCCATACTGTAAGTTGAAGATTGTAATTTTATTTTATTTTGTAATTATCTTAAGACATAATAAATCTTAATTAATTGTAACTAGAAACTGTTTTGGGTCGTATCTTTAATATTGTTGATTATATGGTATCGTCCTTTGTTAGGCACTGTTTACAACGAGCCAATTAAAATTAAAATAGGAGATTAATTTCTCCCAATACAAGTCAGTGCGTAACAATTATTTATTGGCATCATTATTTCTAATTGTATTAACTGTGTACCGGTACGACATCTGCCATACTGTAAGTTGAAGATTGTAATTTTATTTTATTTTGTAATTATCTTAAGACATAATAAATCTTAATTAATTGTAACTAGAAACTGTTTTGGGTCGTATCTTTAATATTGTTGATTATATGGTATCGTCCTTTGTTAGGCACTGTTTACAACGAGCCAATTAAAATTAAAATAGGAGATTAATTTCTCCCAATACAAGTCAGTGCGTAACAAGCTTTTTACAGATTTTCACAGGATTTAGAAAAACACTTTTGAAATAAGGGGGATGGCCATCTGAACATTTTTTTGCTCCTTACAAGAAATTAAATGTTGGTGATTATTTCTCCATTCAATTTAACAGTGAGCTTTGGGATCAGTAGTGTAGGCTTTTCTTTGAAGTAAATTTTAAATATAGAATCTGGTTGTGGGGCATCAGTGCCCTGTATTTACTTACTGGTACAGGTAGATAGTCAGAGTCTTACCAGTAGTAGTGGCTTTGAGAACAAAATTTGATATCTGTTTATATAGTTTTAAGAAAAAACTACATTGTCTATTGATTGTAATAGTAGCATATTTTATTTTAAATATAAGCATATCCCTAACAATGGCATTACTCATTGGGTCATTATAACTTGATTTAATTTAATGACATTAAATAATATCATTTAATTGCTTTTATCACTTTCTACAACTTTATCTTCTTTTTTGTAAACATTATTTTGAAACAAAATAAGTGAGAATTGCATAATACAGTATCGGCTTTTTATAATTTTTATTTCTGCTTAATCTATCAACTTAATGGCAGAGCTTAATTGAAAAAATATACATTTGACATTAAACATGCACCGTGGAGCGTGAATAAATTGTACAAAACTAAAGAATTAGTTAGGCTTTGTCCATTAGAGCATAGAGTGAGTTTCACAAAATTCATCAAAGAGTCAGTAAATAGATACAATAAGCCATTTTGATTTTATATTATCTATGATTTTCCTTCCTTTAAATCAGGGGTAACACCGGCTTAATTAAACAAGTGTATTTTGGTCTAAGGGCTAAAACAAAAATGTCCTCGACCCCTGATCTCGACCCTGATCTAGCGGTTTTGCATGTTTACATGAATTATTTAGAGCTTGTGTGTCCCATAGGTGGACTCATGAAGGCAGCGGGCCTGTGTGTCCCATAGGTGGACTCATGAAGGCAGCGGGCCTGTGTGTCCCATAGGTGGACTCATGAATGCAGTGGGCCTGTGTGTTGACCATAAGTGGACTCATGAAGGCAGTGGGCCTGTGTGTCCCATAGGTGGACTCATGAAGGCAGTGAGCCTGTGTGTCCCATAAGTGGACTCATGAAGGCATTGGGCATGTGTGTCCCATAAGTGGACTCATGAAGGCAGTGGGCCTGTGTGTTGACCATAAGTGGACTATTGAAGCCAGCGGGTCTGTGTGTTGACCATAAGTGGACTCATGAAGGCAGTGGGCCTGTGTGTCCCATAAGTGGACTCATGAAGGCATTGGGCCTGTGTGTCCCATAACTGGACTCATGAAGGCAGCGGGCCTGTGTGTTCCATAGGTGGACTCCTCTATTTCTACTTTGTTAACAATATAAAGTCAGTAGTTTTGAGGCTCTTGGGCTATTAACAGAACATTTTTCATATCTTATTTTGATTCCATTTAAATTGACCATCTTGATTGATATTTCTTGAAATGTTTGGAAATATTATTACTTATGAATTTAATTACTTTACATCTGAGACAAGGTAAGATACCATTACCCATTTGCTTGATTTTTTATTTTTATTTTAGTGAAAGTACGCCAGAAGGGAGAAGGGTAACCAAATTGGATAAACTGTTACTGAATGGAAACAACATTACAATGGTAAATTGAATTTTTGTATTATTTTTCTTTTGATTGCATTCCATAAAAGATATCTGCAATCTCTTTTGAAGATTTCCTTTATGAACAACTCCTTAATAGAATTTGTTATTGTTTTTTGCTTTGAAACCTTAGGCTCCTGGTCCTAAAATACCCATGCCCCTGGGTTCCTAGTCCTAAAATACCCATGCCCCTGGGTTCCTAGTCCTAAAATACCCATGCCCCTAGTCCTAAAATACCCATGCCTTGGGCTCCTGGTCCTAAAATACCCAAGCCCCTGGGCTCCTGGTCCTTAAATACCCATGCTCCTGGGGAAAAATTCTACAAACGAGCAAAAAAAATCAAATGATTATAAAATTATTTTATTTATTTCAATCTAAATTTGTCTTTAGTTGTCCATAAGTATTATAACAAATTTCACAAGGAGAAAATTGTGTTAGAAATGTTGTGAAATAGCTTAAGAATAGTTCATTTATATGACCCTGATTTTTCATAAAAGCCTTGGCTTGAACTAGGAATAGATCTTGTGTTGTTTATTTGATTCCCAAAGCACACATCGATAGCACTATATATATACAAAATAATCCTTTGCTCAAGTCTGTTCTTGAGAATAGAAATTTTTGTATTTTGGTCACCTTTATACATTGAGAAAGCATAACAAAAACAATACATTCATGAGCGCTGCCATTTTTTTGCTGGCATCCGTCCGTCATAATCCACATGGCCTGGGATTATTCTTCAAGGATTATAAGCTGGTTCCCAACAGCAAATCGCCTCTCTCCACGCCTCTGGGTAACCCAAGGGAACATCATTGGATGATACAGCTTGGCACCAGTGACGTTGCAGAAGTTGTCTGAATGTTTCATTGTATCAATGTTATCCGCCTTTCGGGACTCCATCTCCGGGTTTGATTTCAGAGTTGCCTTCTCTTAGATGGGTTGCCATCCAAGGTTAACGAGTCCCATCTACCCGGGGTGCTGGTGGTGTTTTTGCTTGACTGGGCTCTGGCTGGAGTTGAACTCCAGACCACCAACTTGAGATTTGCTCAGTTTAAACCATTCGGCCATCCAGCTGCCATTACTGGTACCTTTCACAAGTCACGGGATAAATCCTGAACTTAGAATTTTCAATACATTTTATGGTAAGGTATGGTAGACAAAAATATTGGTATGGCGGGGTGTGGATTTAAAAAGCGCAGACAGATAAAGCGGGGTCAAAGGGTTAAACACTTTCGGTTCACATAGTATCTTGGAACAAAGTATTATGAAAAAAAATTTTTATATACCGGTATAAAAATAGGTGATATGACAGTGTGTAAAAATCATTACAGAAATTTGTTAAAATTATAATTTATGAAGCAGGGGTTGCAGTCAGATTAAAGAAAACACTTTTTATCAAATTAAATCATTCATGAAATTCTTTCTTTTTTTTATGCCTACTACTACAAAAATTATTTTACCTATAAAAGGGAACATAAAATGTGATAATTACGGTTATCAGCGTTCAAGCGTCCTACCCTTATCACACATCATAACCTGGGTGTCCTGACATCCTAACAATTATGGGGCCCCTAACTAAAGTAATGCATTAGACCCCCTCCGTCCACTCTAACTTATGAAAGTTAAGTACCTGGTAATTAAATAAAAGTATACATACCGGTACTTAATAGAATCAAGCCTATTTTTATTTGTACTTTCAATACAATTGACTTTCAATGACTTACAAAATCAAAGAAAGTAACGATAATTCAACAATCATTTCAATCTGAATATAGATGTATGAAAACATATTCATAAGCAAAATCCAAATAGTACAATTATTTAAATAGTGAAATATTTTATGAGTAATAATTATCTAAACTAAAAGAAAAAATTATTACTGTACTATAATTATTATTCATTTTTAGATATTTTACAAAGCCTCCCTAATTTTTCTTAACAGAAAATGATTTTTTTTCTTTAACTTTTAACACAAATACAGACACAAGAGATATACAAATGTTTTACAACATTATTTATTTTTTAAATTAAAATTTTCACACAGCATACACACTGAAATTGTACATTAGAAAAGGGTGTCAGTGAGCTCTTTATGTCCTCTCCAAAGCACACACCCCCAAGCCCAAATATCAGGCCGCGAAGCAGCAAGTTGGAGATCTCCCCTCGCCAGGACCGCCTCTGCCAGCATTCACTCTTCCAGATGCCAATGGTGGCCACCTAGCCCAAGAATATCTGGTCGGCTCGTGATGCTGCTCTCACAGCGTCAGCAGTCGACTTTCCCAGGAGTCGGGATGGTATATTTACGTCCTAAAATCTTCGCCCTACCATCCCGAGGAAGCATCAGACTCTCTAATTTCTTCAGTGGGTTTCTACCTCACAACTAATTTTATGAAGCAAATGGGATGAAATGGCGGTAGTCAAAGAACAGCTTCCTCAATTGGCTGTGGAAATAGAAGTATGCACACTAAATTTATTCAATATACTTCTTTTTTATTAAAAAAAATACAAGTTACAAGCTAGGACAGTGGTTTATATAAAGCCTTTTGAATATTCTTTGGTCAAAGTCATTGGCAATTAATATTACCTCAAATCACTTGTCTTCAATACACAGGTATCATTATCTTTGTAGGCCAATAAAATCCTGTTGCAACCCCGCTGTCCCACAATACAAAAAATATTATTTTTTTTTTAAATTAAGCCTTGAAAATCAGGCTTTCTCCAGTGCAGTGCATACACAGGAAATGCTTCAGCGCAACCTTACTTAGTATATGAACATAGGTTTATCATATTATTATTCAAGACAAAAACTGACACCGTACATCCGCCAACAGGCACAGATTTCCATTTACCTAGGTGGGACCATGGGTTTTAGATGGGACCATGCTTTAAGATGGCACAGAACAAAACCATCTAAAACATGAAGAAATCCTTGTTATTGTATCTGTTTGAACTTATTGTTAACTTATGTTACCCTTTTATTCCAGTTGGTGCCTGGAGGAGAAGGTCCAGAGGTCAACTGACACTAACTGACACATTTTTAAATCTTTTTTTTTTATACTGCTTTGTATGTGTGTTGTATGTTTGTTGTGCCTGATCCCGACTGGATATGTTAGAGATGATTTTTTTTAAAAATAAATCATAATGACTTATCAATATGCTTATGGATGGTTCTTGTAAAAGTTATCTCAGAGTATGTTTTAACCGTGCTTGACAGAGAGAGTGAATGTTTGAACCAATAAAGTGTGGTTAGTCTGCTTTTGATCTGAGAGAGAAATCTATCATCATGTGTGTTTCATATTGTGACTCGGCCCATATAAAGATAAATAAAACACAATCATCAAGTACATTCCTCAGCTTTATTTTATTATCCATTGAGTTTGACTTGATTGTTATGTTGTTGTTGGTTTTTATTTTTTTAAATTTTTTTGTTGTTGAATTGGGGGTGGGCACATATTTAAAATGCATACATAAATGTATTATGTTCTTAAGCCCTTAGCTGACATTTTCATAGACAGGATGAGACCATCCACATGTATTGACTTCCTCACTGAAAGGGTTATGTGAAGAAAGTACAGTACATTTATGCACAAATTCTGTAACAATTATCCTGACATTTTCATGCTCTCAAAATCTGTGAAATTCTATGATTTATCTTCAAAAAGGCTATACTACATAATAATAAGACTATCATGACGATGTTTTGTACCGGTAATTAGTTTAGTAGTAGAAATAGCAAATGCTTCAAAGTGCCTCAGTGCAACACAGTGCAGTATCAACAATCTTTCTTTCCATGAACAATAATGGCATGGAACAACCTGAACGATGCAACTGTGAACTTGACATCAGTCGAAAGCTTAAAGGCTGCCCTGGCATCAGCTAGGAGCTATTAGAATAGCAACATCATACCCCCAACCGTTGCAAAAATGCCAGTACATGGATGCAGCAACGAAACAGAACCAGAATGCGTTTGGGAAAGGAAGGATACAGCTTCAGTTCCATTCCTCAGTACTCCTTCTCCGTCCATGTTTATCTTTGTTCAAGTTATTTAACTCAAAATAAGATTAGGAATTTTTTCCCGATGTGCAAAATATGACATTTTGGTCAGCTTACTTAAAGTTTAACCAACCAACATGGTGGTACAGCACTGGAGGGGGGGGGGAGAGAGAAGGTCGATAATTTAGGAGATTTTGTGTATAGCATGGTGGAAAAAAAATTGGGGGAGGGGAGAATATTTACCAACAATTATGCACAAATTATGATACAGTTATTCTAAAAGTCTGACCCGTATCTTCCAGTCAATTCAACCGTCACCTACAAATCCTTGGAAATCCACGATTCGGATCTTTGGCTTCCACAGGGAACCCGCCGTTTTAACTCGGTTTATGCCCATGACTTTATTTAATGGCCCCGTACGTCAGAATTGAAACAGGAGTTGGGAAGAGAGGGGGGGAGGTCAAAATTCTAATTTGCACGTACAC
>CAXITT010001581.1:5802-38750 GCA_964033795.1 Lymnaea stagnalis
TTTCTTTTTTTTAATGAAATAAAAATTGAGTATAATGTAAGAGATGAAATTTTTAATAGTCATAAGTTTTATAAATGTGTAATTTGTTAAACTATTTAAAATAAATTATAATTATTTATACTTTAAAAATGAAAAAAAAATATATTTATTCATATATTATAAGTATTTTTAGAAAATTACAATTTTGTATAATTAAGGTATTTATATATATATACAAAATATAACTCATCGGGTGTTTCAATGTCTCCTTACATTTCTGACACTAAGAATGATTGTTTTCAAGTGGTTGTCCCCTTGATTTCGATCACTACCATTAGGGAACCAATGAAAATGGACAGGCAGTAAGGCCAACATTTACAAATGTTGTAAGGTAAATTAAATAATATTCCACCCTACTCGCCATTGTGACCCATATGTCCATTTTAAAAAAAAAAATGTTTTAAAACTAATGTCTCTAAAAGTAGTTAAATTACAAATATTTGAAAATACCACACACACATTTTCCAATTCGATTCATACGGGTAACCTTACTGTCTACCCTCTCTCTCATCCCATATACACGTGTCTCTGTATCAAGAAAATCATTTTCACATTAATTATTTTAATTATTTTTTGCTGGTTTCTGTCACAATCTGACGATGGTGTGGACTTCAAAGACAATAATCAAGAAGGTGTGAGAGTTTTCTTTTAGGATTATGCATCCCAAAGGGATATCGCTTGAAGATGATACAGCTTGGCATCAGTGGTGTCGCAGGAGATGACGGAATGTTTCTTTGTATCAGTGTAACCACCTTACGACAAATTCCTTCATTATATAAGTGGCTGGTTGGATGGTTCTGGTTAGATGGGGAATTGGTTAGATGAGTCGCTGGTTAGATGAGTCGCTGGTTAGATGAGTAGCTGGTTAGATTAGTTTTTGGTTAAAAGCAGGTTCTAGTTAGATAGGTAGCTGGTTTCATGAGTTGCTGGATAGATGAGTTGCTGGACCGATGAATTGCTTGTTAAATGAGGTGCTAGATAGATGGAGTACTATTTGGATAAAATGATGGTTAGAAGAGTTGCTGGTTTAATTAGAAGCTGGTTAGACGAGATGCTGGTTAAATGGGGAGCTTCTTAGAGGGTGAGCTGGTTAAATGGGAATCTGGTTAGATGGGGAGCTGGTCATGTGTTTGCTTGACTTGGGTTTGGTATTGATTGAACTCAAGACAAAAACTTGAGATTTGCTCGGTTAACACCAATGGTTTACCCAGCACCCAATGTCTCTATTTGGAAATAAATCATTTGTTATCCTTCCAGTAGCTGAAGTAGTGTGTAGTGTTTAAAACATGTAATCTTCCTTAGACTTCATATCAGTGACTGAAGTTTTATGTAGTGTTTAAAACATGTAATCTCATTTAGACTAAATGCCAGGTAAAGCAATGAGCAGGTCATCCAAGTGCCAAGAACAATTCATTGATAAGCGTATTGCTAGAAGTTGATTTCCGACAGCCGTTTATGAATATCCAAATATAAAGTATAGCCGATAATGCGAACTGATTACATTACTGACTTTTATATGAAGTAGATTAGCTAATAAAAGTACATGCTTCATGTGAAGCAGATGCGTTAATCAAATTGCATGCTTCATGTGAATTAAATGAGCTAATGACACTACTTACTTCATTGAAAGTTAAACATTCTGAAGCCAATCGAGATATTAGTATGCCCCTGAATTGCATGGACCTTTATATGTATATGTTGAGACCCCACACAGTTAATAACCCACACAGTTGATGACAACACAGTTTATAACCCACACAGTTATTTTTTACAGATAAACGCAATCATATAATTTATACTGAACACCTATCCCTAATTTAAATTCATTATTTCATTGTGCAATATAATTTGAACACAAATTGCACATGTTTGATGCCTCGCCATTTTAGACGGTGTTATTAACGTTTTCAAACTTGTTTAGTTGATAGAATGATTATAAATAAAAATATTTTACATTTTTCGCCAAAGCACGATTTTTATAATCAAATTATGTAAGCCTCTAACTTGAGACGACCCGAATTTCTGCTTGGGCCTCGGTTTCGGCGACGAAAGTTGACATTTGATCAGTTACGGCTGAAACAGGAAAGGTAACTTTTGGTTTAATTTCAGGTTTGGCCGAAAGTGATTGAGACTTTTGACCATCTTTTTGGAAGTGACTGAGGTTTTCGGTCATCTACCAGAGGTCGGGCTGCCTTCTGTCTCTAGGCTGGCAATCCGATCTTTATTTTTTCTGGACGCCTTGCTGTAATCGAATATTAAATGATAAATACCCTGCGAAAGGTGCTCAATTACTTGTTCAATATTTCCAGAATATAATATTAAATGTCCAATAGACCTAGGCAAATGTGAACAGTTTTATGGGGAAAAAAACTAATGGAATGGTAATATTTATATACATTGTTGCTTAAAATTTTTCAAAGATAAAATTCCGTACCTAAGATGAGCTCTACTCTTTCATTTGTTTTATTTTGATATATCATAATGGTGCTCATCCTTGTTGTCATAGGCAAAGGTGATTAATATTTAATAATCCTTGGGAATGGTAATATATCTCTTATTATTGTTATTTCATTTTTTAAGACACATTTAATTGACACAGTTAAAGAAAAACATCAATAAGCGTGAGGGAGGGGGTGCTGACTGAAATAATGACGTCACCATCGCGGAAAGACAAATGTGTTGCTACTAGGTTAAATATTAATACCGGAAAATCTTGAAGCTGTTTATGAAAACACAAAGCATTAATATGACGATAATACTGTGGTGATATTTTATAGCCGAAATGAATGGCATTGAGGCGACAATTGGCTCTATTAGAGACATAATGTTTATTGTAGGCTTTATCAAGTATATGTTCTAGGTTGTAATTATAGTATAAAAGCAAAGGGCACTCAAGTGCTTATTTTTAATGAATTTTGCCCCATACCCTCCCCTCCGATCGAATTTCTCTCTTGCCATACTACTTAAAAAAACAAAAAAACAATTGAAAGAAATGTAATTTATTTTTAAATCTAAATGGTAAAAGCCAAAGTATTAACTAGATGTTTATTTATTAATGTTTTCAATGATCTTATGATTTAAAAAAAATAATATTCATATGAATATTTTCCAAATCGATGTTTGCAGCATGTATACATGGACGAATTTCGAAATAAATAAATATTTTGGTTTCCGCTTTGGCTGAAAGTCACTTTAAACTTTTGGTTTCTGCTTCGATTTCGTTTGACAGTCACTTTCAGTATTTGGATACGGCTTCGGTTTAAGACGAAAGTCATTTTTAACTTTCGGCCTAGTTTCGGTTTCAGCCGAAAAAATAAAATCACTTTCGGTCGGTCTCTAACTTTAACAAGATTATATTTAAATGTATGTCCAATCTAATATAGCTCAATGAAACAGTTACTTGTTTATTTTATGACAATCTAATCATTTTTTAACTCAATAAATGATCGTTTAGTTGCACTCATTTTCCCTTAGGGAACTTGACATGCTTCGTGGGACAGTCACCTCCCTCTTGAAGAGATGCCTGGCAGAGAGTAGCAAAATAACGTGATATTATAAATGATTTAATTTTAACAATACCATTTCATGAATTCTTTTACTTCCTGTAATCCTGTTTTTGGGAAATCTATTTTCAGCAACTAACATTTAAGTTTCTTGTCCTTTTTTTATCTGTCCTGTCTGTTGGGGAAGTCTTTTGGCCGAAAAGTTTTTGTTTTACTTTACTAGTTCTTATTTCAATCTCACACTTCCCTTGTTCCCCTATTTTCTGTTTTAAAAATAAGGTTTACATAAATGGTATTCAAGGAAAACAATCTATTTATTTTTCGTAATGTTTTTATTTATATCTTCAAGCAATTTTATGAGGCATTTTTATTTTGTTCTTTTTCATGCAGAAATATATTTTTAAAATGTTTTACACAATTTTGCAAATACTTTTAAATAATTTTAATAATTTTTTTTTTTTTTTTGAAATTGTTTTCCATAAAAACTTTAAAATTAATTTATATGCAGTAATTTATATTATTTTAATAATGCTTAACCAATGATCTCGTATATTTTCTGTTTTAAAAATAAGGTTTACATAAATTGTATTCAAGGAAAACAATCTATTTATTTTTCGTAATGTTTTTATTTATATCTTCAAGCAATTTTATTAGGCATTTTTATTTTGTTTTTTTTCATGCAGAAATATATTTTTAAAATGTTTTACACAATTTTGCAAATACTTTTAAATAATTTTAATAATTTTTTTTTTTTTTTGAAATTGTTTTCCATAAAAACTTTAAAATTAATTTATATGCAGTAATTTATATTATGTTAATAATGCTTAACCAATGATCTCGTGCTTTTCTGTTTTGATAAGTGATTACGTTGTGTTCTGAGCCGCATTCCACTTGAATTGATCCCTTCGATCCCTACATGTAGGGATATAAGACAAACAAAATTCATTTGATTATTGCATAACATAAAAGCCTTGTAATAAAAATGTCAGTTTCCATCCTTGCATAGCATCATTTTTACCCATATACAATGCTTTTTGACCGAAATTTTTCCCGGGGGGTACGGGCTTTGCAGATTTTTAAATTTTTTTGTGTGTGTAGGGGGGGGGGCAATTCTAGTATCCAGAAGCGTAACTAATGTCTGGCAAATGGGATACCTCACGGGGTGCCTGAATAATGTGGAGATAGCTTTGATAGTATTTAATGTTTGAAAATAATGGGTTTCAGGGTTGAAAAAGAGGTGGGGTGGTCGCAAAAATATATTGTGTTCCCTGATGCTATACTCTCTGGAAAATATTTGGCCACCCATGGCGGCACTAAAAAAAGTTAAGCAACTTTGCAGTGTATGTATCTATCTTAATTGAATTAAGTGCCAGCGGCCTGAAATTGGAATATTTTAAAAGGTTTGTAATGACTGAGATAAATGCACGGGCTTCTGGCCAACAAATCACCAAAGTTTTATTTCCATTACATGAATTTTGTTGGAGAAAATTTTGGACATACATTCATACATACATACAAACATACAGAAGTTTATATATATAAATATATTTATAAAGATGTGAATTTAGCTTTGAAGTACTCTAAATTTAAGTCGAAAACAACAGAGTAGAACATAGTTTTGAAATAAAATGTAGGTATCCCTTAACATTAGCCCCATCTTGTGAAACGTGCAACCTCTATGAATGCTGGGGACCTCGTATATGTTAGTGGTTTTGAAAAGTGATATATTCTTTTTTTATCATCTTTCTATGAAGGGTGCGAAAATGGGGAAAGGGGGATACACGTATACATTGCTTGAACTGTTTTATTTAAACTATATTACTTAAAATGATAAAGTTAAGCTTATCATATTTACTTGATGCCAATTACAGACACAAACGCTCACAGAAAGAGGGGCGGGGTGAAGGGGCGAAGCAAAAACAACAAATGGGATGCTGTAAATCATTTTGTTACAATCTGTTCTGAATATTTTCCAGACTCATCAATAGCTTTTAATTAATTTCAATTCTCAAGAGGCTTATCATAAAATTGAGAATATGTTAGATCGATGTTATACTGAACAATCTTTGTATCTCTCAGAGTGGTTAACTTCAGCAAATATTTCTCTGCTTTGTTGAAATATTTGCAGTCATTTTTTTTTTTTTTAAATCGTTTGAAATGTTTGGCGAGTTACATCCAGCTTCGAGTGATACACATTTTTTCACATAAGTTTGCTCAAAAATTCGATTGCTGTCAACAATTTTCCATGAGAATATTGTATTTTTATTCGCAGATATTTACATTCAAAGATTAATTTTGGACGGACACCAAGACTTCTTCTTGACTTGCTGATAGTAGACTCTTGGGTTGAACAGCTTACTACATAGTTGCTACTTCCTTGATCTCTAATAATCTTCTCCTCCTGACATGCTCTAATTAATCTGAAATCTTTCCCCCTCAATTCCAAATATGGTCTTATTTTAAAAGTACATTTCAGTAGCATATTAAACCCAGTGACAGCGCTTCTTGTGAAGAAACAATCTTAACTTAAGACTCGAATGCTTGACACAAGAGTAAAGACGCTTGACTGCCAAAAGGTTAAGATGTCAGATAAAATTGAAATCACATACAAAATGTAAAAGACCTTTTACATCATTACAATCGAGTTCAAATATTAAGCGCTTGAATTAGTAAAGAATCGGCGGAGATGTTATTTTTTAGAATATTTTTTTAGCATTTCGAAAGATTTTGTCTAAAAAAATGACTTTAAAAAAAAAGTATTTTGAAAAAACTACAATACATCATTAAGAAATTGTTTAAATTATTATTTTATTAACCCTAGCTACAGAAGAAGGCTTTCCTTTTTCATTCACTCAATATTCATGAATACAAATTCCCTCTTCTGAAAAAGTTCACTCTTTTTATTGGCATGCCAATGACAGCGGTCTTCATAACTGCAAGTCACCGGAAAATATGGCCCCAGATTAGATAGACATTTTTATAAATGCCAGTAAAAACCCAAGCCATTTCCATGTTATCGAAATGATGCAAACAATGATAAAAGGTGTAACCCTAGTTCTCTCAAAAGGACATTCTGGACCACTACTCGGACACATGTCCATACATAAGACTGGAGAATTTATTGACCGGGATAAAGATAATAAAAGTTCCATAAAAACACGTGATATTTATCAAAAGGCTCAGCTATCAAAGACAGGGGGAGCTGTTGAATAGGGGGAAATGAATAAAATAACAAACACATTTTATAAAATAGCCATTGGCATAGTGGCTCATTGACATAGTGGGCCTTTGACCTGGTAGGTCATTGATACTGAGGGCCATTTACAAGGTGGACCATTGATATCGTGGGTCTTTGACTTAGTGTAACAATGACGGTACGGGAAATTGAAATACTGGGTCATGGATATAGTGGGTCATTGGCATTGTGGGCCATTGACGTAGTGGGATATTAATATAGTGAGCCTTGGACAAAAAGGGCCATTGATATAACACATTATATATCCCTAGTTTTTCTTCGACTTTCTGGTACCAGGGCGTTAATCACTTCAGAATAAGCGTCCACCAATCACTAACCCTACTAAAAAAGTCTCCATAAACTGATTCGTTACTATTCCAGTCACGTGACTATAAACACTACTATATACTTGTCCCAAGGTCATTGAACTGCTAACTTATTAAAGTCAACATTCTCCCAACCATATACTTCACCACAATGTCTATTTCATTTCTCTGTCCACTTATTAGCATCCATCACATTCAGGTAGTTTATATATCTGATAATTAATCTAATACTACCCATGTTCTATATCAATATTTCCCGTTTACCAGACAACTACAAAACCCATTACTTGAACTAATTCGTGATATCTTTCCCACACTGTCCACCTGCTGTCTCCCAACCTCTCAGCTATCATGTCTACGTGCATTTTTTTTAAATTGTCTTTCAACCTGACAAGTTAGGAACTATTTTAACAAGATCAATCATAAAAGACAGTTTGATTTTATTTATCAAAGAAATGTTGTCTTTACATTTGTCAATTGTTCATTTTAATTTTAGTTTGCATTCCTAAGTTAAATGGATTAAATTCTATAACAATCTCGTGTAACGTATTTCACTGTCGTTTGTATATCGCTCTAGGACAAGTCATTTTGTGAACACTTTATAATAAATGTATAAGCTATTTTGAGCTTCCATAAGTGCATAACTACATAGTTATATATAATGTGATTCTGCGCTTATACAGCTATCAAAACAATATACAGAATTCACTTGTAATGAGAACGGGATATTCACCTACCAACTGAACCGAAAATTAGAACATGTGAACACAATACAAGCACGGTGTGTCTCATTATGCCACGTATAATGTCATGGTGTGCTTGTAAGGCACAGTGGATTACAAAGGGCACCGTGTGTCTCGTTAAATCATGTATAATATCATGGTGTGCTTGTAAGGCACAGTGGATTACAAAGGGCACCGTGTGTCTCGTTAAATCATGTATAATATCATGGTGTGCTTGTAAGGCACAGTTGATGACTAATGAGACAGTGTGTCTCATTAAAACATGTATAATGTCATGGGGTGCTTGTAAGGCACAGTGGATGTCTAAGGGCACCATGTGTCGAGTTGATGTGGAACCATGGGGAAGGGTGACGGAGGATGGGTTCATGAACAAATCATTTATTGTCTGTGCACCCTTAAAAATAAGTTTCGAAAGAAAGTAGACACCAGGTGTAAATAAAGAATCAATTTGTTAGAGAGCAGACACCAGTTTTAAATAATAATTGAAGTCTAGTTGTAAGAGAGTATATATCAGTTGTAAATATGTGTCTAGTTGTAAGAGATTAGACATCAATTTTAAAAAGGAGTCTAGACGTAAGAGCGTAGACACCAGGTGTAAAAAAAGGAATTTAGTTTTAAGATCGTTGACACCATTTGTAAATAAGAGTTATTTGTAAGATCGTAGACATCTGTTAAAAAAATGAGTCTATTTGTAAAAGAGTAGACACCAATTGTAAATAGTATTCTGCTCTTAAGAAAGTAGACATGACTTGCAAATATGAGTCTAGTTGTAAGAACATAGACACCAATTGTAAATAGGAGTCTAGTTGTAAGAGAGTAGACAACAATTGTAAATAAGAGTCAAGTTGTTAGTAGACATCAGTTGTAAATTGAAGTCTAGCTGTAAGAGAGTAGACACCAGTTGTAAATAAGAGCCAATGTTGTTAAAGAGTAGACACCATTTGTAGATTGAAGTCTAGTTGTAAGAGGGTAGACACCAGTTGTAAACAGGGTCTAGATGTAAGAGAGTACACATCAGTCGTTCATAGGTGTCTAGATGTAAGAGCGTAGACACCGTGTAACTCTTACATGACTTGTCTAAGCTAGAATATAGTTACAGACTGCTTCTTATGGAACGTGTCCGAGTTATGATGCAGTTACAGACTTTATCTTACATTTTATATTTCTTACTAGTTTTCTAATATAAAATATTCAATTGGCGTAAATTTTACTGATATGTTAACAACATTCCTATAACATACTGATGTATACCATAATTCCAATGCAATGATTATGTAAACATAATTCAAATAAAAAACTATCCAAACTTGATTCCCATTTCATACTTATGTGAACATGATTCCCATTTCATACTTATAGGAACATGATTCCCATTTCATACTTATGTGAACATGATTCCCATTTCATACTTATGTGAACATGATTCCCATTTCATACTTATGTGAACATGATTTCAATATTATACTTTTGTAAAAAGTTGCATTGATCATACTTATGTCAACATAATTCCGATATTATGCTTATGCAAACAAGGTTCCTATATCATATTTATGTCACAATGTTATCCATATAATAGTTATGTAAACAAGATTCCTATATCATGCCTATGTAAACATATTCGCATATCATTCTGATAAAACATAGTGTCTATTTAAACAGCTAGCTTTGTGTTTAATGTCAGTATGCAATGGCTCAAGCTGTTAGAAATATTGATGTCAATAGTTAATGACTTTCTATCTAAATGGATCACATTCTTTAACAAAACAAAATCAAGGTTTCAATTGTATCCCTTATTGATCGATAAAATTATACAAAGCAAAAAATAAATATGAAATGAAGTAGAAGGTGGGGGAAAAATACTTTAAGTTTGTAAATAAATATTTCTTTATTTAAGATTATCAAAACTAAAACGTACAACAATTAAATATGTTTATCATTGGTGTAGAAATCTACTGAACTAATCAATATGAACAACTTTGGACATCTTAGGTTTAGGTAACTCAGTGGATGCATTAAAAGAACGTTCAGACATGGTGTAGAAATCTACCCACACCATCCCTTACTCTCTTGGGCATACAGATTGATATTTTCTCAAACAGTGCAAAACATGGGCGTCTACGTGCATAGAACACTAACTAAGGAAAATCACATTAACATGCTATGCAAGGCTTTGTTCTAGAGCTGCAAAGAATTAGTCATATCAGAAATTTCTTAACGTTTGATGCAACAAACAGACTGATGTTTGCCTTCATTCATGGACAACAAAAATGCTCTTATTGTCAGTCTTCCACCTACGCTCCTGGATAAAATTAAAAAGGCAAATAATAATGCGGCTCGCATAGGTCTTCGCAAACGCAATTTTGACCATGCTAAAGAACTTCTGAGAGAGACACAGTGGCTCGCATTGCAAGTCTGTGCTACCACTGCTTGCATGAGCTAGCAACTCCTATCTCAAAGCGCTCATGACGACTTATGTACCCACTAGACAACTCCACTCATCCGATAGTGGCAAACTTACGGAACGCGAACTTTTGCATTAGCCGGTCAAACAATTTGGAACACACTTCCTTTCGCTGTCAGAAAGAGCAACATACACTGGCGTCTATCAATACATATTTTAAAACACATCTATTTCGCAAAGACCTGCTGGGGAGATATTGTCTACCATCTTTTTCAGCTTGCTACTATCTTCTAGATGTATATTAACTTGTGGTATTGTTTATGGTTGCAAGGTATGAACGACTTTAAATGGTTATTCTCGTATTTTTATTTCACTGTGATATAATATAGACTTTTTCATTTCTCTTTTCATATGGTTGTCTTTTTACGCACTTCGAGCCTTTGGAGATGAAGCGGGATTTTCAAACACAATTTATTATTATTACTATTATCATTTGTGGCATCTTATGTTTTGGTAAATCAGTGGATTTATCAAGAGAATGTTCAGACATGTTGTAGAAATCTACTGAACTAATCAATATAAACCACTTTATAGTATTACCATATTACTTCCTTTATTATCTAACTAACATACAATTTGTACAAAGTTTCTAACATTAAATAAATTTCATGGATGACTCATGACACCTTAGTTCTTTAACGTGATCATCAAAATTTTAATAAAACAAGATCAACTCTTTTTTTAACACACTCTTTAAAATTGTGCTAAAATTATAATAATTACTGCTCCCCCTCCCCAAACTTCTGAGTTGATACAGTCATATGGATAAAAAATGTTACAGAAATACGTATATTGTTGTTGTTTTTTTTTTTTTAAATATGTTGTTAAAATGAAATGTTTAAATAATAGGAATTAAAATTTAAAACTTAAATAATTTTTCAGGGGAAATAAATGTTACACATTTTATCTTTAATAAAGACATATTTAGGGATCGTATCGCATATTATAACTTTCAAAAATGTGTCTTTAAAGTTAGTTTTTTTTAAATTTTAACAAGAAAAGAGCAACAGTTTTGAATTTTATAGCGTATTTAAATATTTCTAACTTGATTTTGCGGCTTTTAAGAAACTTTCAATTTTGAATTATATAAGAATTATATATTAAAGTAATAAAGATTGATTAATTGCTTAAGTCCATAATTGGCTTTTGACAATACGATCGAATTCGATCCTTACTTGTAAGGATGCGATTCAAAATTAATATCTCTCTCTCTCTCTCTCCACACCGACCACCTTCCCAACCCCCTCCAAACAAATCATGGGACGTCAAATCTCCCTGTACGCAGATATTATTAGCTGAACCCCGACATTTTAAAACGTATCTATCTTAAAATTAGAGCTATTTTAACTCGTATAATTTATCACGCTTCAGTAGTAATAATATACAATTTAAATTCCATCATCGCTTCCAATTCTTGACTTAATCAATATCGTACAGTACAGCTCTGTTATGTCAACGGCAACGGGGTTAGAAAAAACCGTCCAGATAACAGATGTTCAACGAAAACCAATATGGCGGCAATATATTAGCATGCGCTAGAAATTTCTTTCTTGACATGATATGCCGTAATAAATGCAGGTACTTCAGTAAAAACATATTTTAAAAATATATTACATATATTTAGAGCAAATTTCAAAACCAAAATCAAACCAGAATCCACTTTGTATCAATATACCATTATTAAAGCTCTCCCTAAACAATGGTTTAATAGTTTTAGCACACGACAAACTCTTACAAATGAAACTTACTTTTAATCATGCCAAATGTTGTTTATTTTGTTTATCTGAAGTTTGCTATTTCTTCTTTCAGATTTTAAAGGCTGAATATTGGTCAAGTCAGTGTTTTTTTCAGACATTTTTCCACAGGTGAAATATGCCAGCTGTCATAGGCATAACTTAAGGGGGCAGATGGGGCATATTTCCCGGGCGACAGACTAGTGGGGGAGGGGGGAATGAATTTTGATGATATTAAATGGTTAAAAATAATTATTTATAGTGTTGGATAGGGAGGTAAACATGAATCGTGTCCCTTTGGCCAAAACTCTGTAGCTTCACACCTGCTAGTGGTGACGATATCATGTGGATGAAGGGGTCCTCCGAGTTGTCTATATTTCTCTATATGCAAGTTTCGAATTTTTGAACCACCTCAGAATTTTTAACGTAAAAGGGAAGAAGGCACAACTATTTCCCATCAGAACTAATACCAGCTGTGCCACTAGGCAGTGGATCTAGCTGTGCCACTAGGCAGTAGATCTAGCTGTGCCACTAGGCAGTGGATCTAGCTGTGCCACTAGGCAGTGGATCTAGCTGTGCAATTTGGCATTGGATCTAGCTGTGTCACTAGGCAGTGGATCTAGCTGTGCAACTTGGCAGTGGATCTAGCTGTGCCACTAGGCAGCGTATCTATATAAAACGAAATCTGGGATCATTTTCATCGAGAAAAAGGGCTGCAATTAGGGGCACCGATGAATGTTTAATGTTGGAGAGTTCTGATGAGCTTGCTCTCCAGAACATGTTTGATTCTATTAAAGTCAAAAGAAGTATTTGTGTGTATAATTTACTTCAATTGTTTTTGTAACACGTCTACTCTGACATGGCGTGGGAGCTTATTTCTTATGCTGTGGGTTATGTCAGTAGTATGGTTACTTATGTTATGTTGATATTTCAGGATGCCGACTAAGACTTCTTCATTCTTCCACTTATCATCCGGGCACGCAAATAAGAATACTGAATCCTGGTTAAACTTACAGTACTTTATTGAACACACTTTATATTGATAATATTAATAAATAATCCTTGCATGAATGTAATTTCACATATATATCTATAGTATTCCATCATTAAGAAAGACACGTCCTCACACTACTGTCAACTCAGCTCAACTGTCTAATCACACAGCTCTCACGCTACTGTTCTCTACTGCTCTGCGCTCAGCTCTCACTATCTCAGTCAACTCATACTTTATTACCAGCAAAGCGTGGAAAACAACCGCTCTGACAAAAACATAATTTTACTCTCCAAAAACGTGGAGTTCACATTTGCATCTCAAAATACATGGTCAACACAATTCACTGTTCACTCATGCTACCTCTCTGTTTTCATGTGAAAACATAGTCCGTTACATTCCCCACCCATCTGAAAAAATTTTGTGCAACAAAATTTTTGGCATTATATGTTGAAATAATGATAATGTCTCTTAGAAAATTTCAATGCCACATCTAACAATCAAATCAGTGTAACAACATTAACATTTCATCATTATGAAATACAGGGCCTTTTACTGGTGAATAATTTACCCTGGCAAAAAATTACAAAATCACCAATGACAACCTCTTAAAATCTTTATGTATGATAATGTGAAGTGACATTGACATCTTAATGAATAATAAACACTGCAAAATGAATGTAACAATCTTAAATTTTGCATTAGAAAATTTACAATTGGTTAAAATCTGATATTCATTTACAAAAATTGATATGTACAAGTGTCTTATCAAAAAACTGAGTGAACGTATGTGTGTATATTCATTTAGAATGTCTGACTAATGTGTCTTAAGTCAGTGTCTTTGTCATTGTCTGCATGTTCAATGTGTCTGGAAAGGAAATCAGCTACTGTATTGTCTTTTCCTTTTATTGTCCTTATCTCATACTGATAATCTAATAGTATCAACGACCATCTGTTTATTTTACTGTTTGCTATTTTCTTTCTATTTAGTGCCATTAATGGCTTGTGATCAGTCAATAATATAAATTTTCTGCCCAATAGATATTTCTGTAGTTTGGTAAGTGCCCACACAATTGCTAAGCATTCTTTTTCAATAGTTGAGTAGTTAATTTCAGTTCTGCTTAGTGCTCTACTTAAATAGGTAATTGGTCTTAATTTATGATTGTATTCTTGCATAAGGCAAGCTCCTAATCCAATGTTGGAGGCGTCTGTAACTAGAGTGAAAGACTGTTTAAAATTGGGTGATAACAATATGTTGTCACTTTGGAAAATTTCTTTGATTGTTCTCAGTGTATTTTCGCATTCATCCGTCCATACTATTTGTTTCTTGCTATCTTTATTTATTAGTTTCCTTAAGGGTAGTGTAACATCAGAAAATTTTGGAACAAAAGTGCTGTAAAAATTGCACAAACCTAAAATGGCTTTTACTTCTTTTTGAGTGTGTGGTGTTTTTATATTTAGTATTTTTCCTCTGTTGTGTTCTGTGGGCTGAATTGTGTTCTTACCGACTTTAAATCCTAAAAATTCTATTTCCTCTTGTGCAAATTTTAATTTGTTTGGTGCTATTGTAACTCCATGTGCTCTTAATTTGTTTAGTACTATTTTTATAGTCTCTATATGTGTTTTCATATCCTTAGTGTGAATACAGATATCATCGACAAAATGTACTACATTTGGTATGCCTTCTAGCATGATTCGTATGAATCGAGAAAATGTTGCGGTAGAATTGACTAGACCAAATGGCATTACTGTCCATTCGAACAAGCCTTCCTCTGTGGCAAATGCAGTCAAAGGCATGGAATCTGGATGCATGCCTATTTGCCAGAATCCTCTGTTTAAATCTAAGTGTGTGAATAATGTGGAGGAGCCTATTTCTTCAAGTAGTTCTCTGGTGTCCCTCATGGGTTCTGCATCTAATTGTGTGATTTTATTTAACTCCCTATAGTCACAGCATATCCGGCACTGGCCATTTTTCTTTTTTACTACTACCATGGGTGATGCTATTGGTGAATCTGATCTTTTACTTTTGTTAGTCTGTATTAAATGATTTAGTTCTTTCTTTACTTCTTCCCTAAAGGCATATGGAATTGGATAGATTTTGTGTTTGAATGTGGGTTCCTGTGTTAATATGATCTTGTGTTCTAAACTACTAGTGTGTCCTATGTTCTCTGTGATGACATCTTTGTATTCTTTTAGAATTGCTGTTAAGTGTCTGTTTGTTGTGGTGTTATTTTCATTGTCTTCTAATTGTATAACACTAGCAATGGTGGTTGTGCTACTTATTTCATTACTGGTGGTTTCTAGCTCTTCAGGAACAGAGTCATATTTTCTGAGCAAGTCCACATGTAGGACTTTCAATTCACCCTTCATGTGAATTACATAATCAACTAAATTTAACTTGTCATGAATTGTAAACGGACCCTGCCAGATCTTTTGTCCATTATTGTTTGGCAACCATACCAAAACTTTATCATGTACTTTAAGATCTCTGAGGTATCTATGTGTATTCTTTATATGTCTTTGTCTTTTAGACTCCCTATCAGTGTTTTCTTTAGCATTTTCTATGCCATATGTAATCCTCTCTCTAATTTTTGTAATTATGTCAAATGTGTCTTGTTGTGTGCCTTTCTGGCCTAAAATATTTTCTTTAAAAAGAGTTAACGGTCCCTTTGGATTGGCCCCAAACATTAGCTCAAATGGAGAGTACCCAGTGGTGTCTTGTATACTCTCTCTATAGGCGAATAAAACCATGGGTATATATAGGTGCCATTCTCTAGGGTGGTCTATTGTTGTTTTATTTAACATTGTTTTTAGTGTCTTGTTCCATCGTTCTACCATACCATTAGCCTGTGGTCTATATATTGTGGAATGTACTTGTATTATACCTAGCATTTTTGTAACTGCATTGGTTAAGTTGGAAGTAAACTGTGTTCCATTATCTGACAATATTTTATCAGGGAACCCATGTCTTGTAAATACATCTAATAATGCCATGCAAATTGTTTCTGAATTAATGTTTTTGAGGGGAATTGCCTCTGGCCATCTAGATGCCATATCAATCATGGTTAAAATAAATTTGTGTCCCTTATTTGATGGTGGATTAAGAGGACCAATGATATCTATAGCTACCTTCTCAAAGTTTCTACCTATTTTGTCTGTGGGTTGTATGGGTGCTCTGTGTTTACTGTGTATTGGGTTTTTTGTCAGACATGGTATGCATTTGTTTATGTGTTTCTTTATGTCCTTGTGTATGCCTGGCCAATAAAAATTCTGTGTGACCCTTTCTAATGTTTTTTTTATACCCATGTGTCCAGCCAAAGGACTGTCATGTGCATGGTTGAGTATTTTGTTTCTGAGTATTAATGGTACTATTATTTGAGATTTTTTGATTTCACCTTTCTCAAAATTTCTGATTAGAATATTATGTTTTATTGTGTAATTATGTCCTCTATAAATTGTGTTATTGTCCTTAATTTTGTTTCTAATGTCCTGAATTTGCCTATCTTCTGTCTGCATTCTAATTATGTCCTCTCTAGATATTTGTTTTGGAATGTCTAATTTTTCTTCTATTTCAGGCTGTGTCTGACTAGTTTTATGTTGTTGTCTTGTTATTGCACTTATATACTCTTTGGTTAAATTTTTTGATTCAATCCAATTTAAGAATAGTTCTTGGGAATTATCTGGAATTTCTTTAATATTTCCAATTATTAACTGACATACTGGGTTGTCCATAAGTACTGCCGTTACCTTTCCTGTCAACCATGGACAGTCTATGTCCACTACTGCTTTATAACATTCAACTTTTGTGTTATTTGCTAACATGACTGTGGTTTTTTCAGATATATGGTCTTTAGGGTCAATCAATTTTTTGTCAACTACTATTGTTGTACAACCTGTGTCTCTTAGACACTGAACAAGCTGGTTGTTTACATAAGAAGGAAAAAATTGTAAACTTCCTTCACTGTGACATGCGCTAGCTAAAGTTTCATGTGGTTTGGTGTTTTGTCTACTGTTAGTCTGATTGGAATTATATCTTTGATTTTTATATGGTTGTCTACTCCTATTTGCACTGTTGTATCTAATTGGACTACTGTTGGGTGATGTTCTCTGATAGTATTGTTGTGAATGTCCTAAATCTCTATGTAATTTCCTACACTCATATTTTTTGTGACCTGGAATGCCACAGTAGAAACATTTGTTGTTGTTTGAATAATTAGTATATGGTGTCTGGTAATTGTTTTGATGACTTTTCTGAAATTTATTGTTTTGCCATCTGGCAGGTAGGCTGTGGTATCTTTGATATGTTGCATAGTTCCATTAGTAACACATTAAAATAATTGTTATAATTACCTTTTAGGCTTCTGAGAATAATTTTCGGCTACAGTGGTAAGTGATGAACGTCCTCCTTTGCTCTGCTTTCTGTGTGTAGTAAACTTGTCTCAGAATTGATTGATACACGGTCGTAATGGCGTTCGCTGTATTCTTCCGCTCGAATTTTAAAATATATCGTTGTTACTCAATTTTCTGTAACACATTTCTGACACTTCTTTACAATATTTGTAACGCATCGTCGTTACACCACTTCTGACACCATTTGTAACACACCTACTATGACATGGCGTGGGATCTTATTTCTTATGCTGTGGGTTATGTCAGTAGTATGGTTACTTATGTTATGTTGATATTTCAGGATGCCGACTAAGACTTCTTCATTCTTCCACTTATCATCCGGGCACGCAAATAAGAATACTGAATCCTGGTTAAACTTACAGTACTTTATTGAACACACTTTATACTGATAATATTAATAAATAATCCTTGCATGAATGTAAGTTCACATATCTATCTATAGTATTCCATCATTAAGAAAGACACGTCCTCACACTACTATAACTCAACTCAACTGTCTAATCACACAGCTCTCACGCTACTGTTTTCTACTGCTCTGCGCTCAGCTCTCCTTATCTCAGTTAACTCATACTTTGTTATAGCAAAGCGTGGAAAACAACCGATCTGACAAAAACATAATTTTACTCTCCAAAAACGTGGAGCTCACATTGTCCTCTCAAAATACATGGTCAACACAATTCACTGTTCACTCATGCTACCTCTCTGTTTTCATGTGAAAACATAGTCCGTAACAAAAACATAATTTTACTCTCCAAAAACGTGGAGCTCACATTGTCCTCTCAAAATACATGGTCAACACAATTCACTGTTCACTCATGCTACCTCTCTGTTTTCATGTGAAAACATAGTCCGTTACAAGTTCAAACTTCAGAAAATTTGCCTGTCATTATTTTAGTTTTACTCTGTATATGTATATATGTATTGAATTATTTTGTATAAAAAAAAATAATAATAAAAAAAAGAGTTAAACCTAGCGATAAACATGCCCCCAATTTAACATGGTATACATTTTTAACACAGCTACAAATCATTTTGCATTAACGATTATGCGCCATTTCCCGTTAAGTTCTAAGAAATGAAGTAAACAGAATAATATTTTTTTTCCCTCTACATCAATCGAATATGAACTGTTAAGAATGTGAGTATATCAAGGTAATGATAGCGTAAAAAAAAAAATATTCAAGGGTGGGTAACTTACATACCAAACAAGTATCTATTTATACTTTCTCAAATGTTGACGGTTTTCATCGGGGAGATAGTTCAAGATATAAGTAAAGAGAAAAGTCAATCTAAATATCAATTGTTGTAAGTAGAAATCAGAAAATTTCAAAGACAAAAAAAAAAGGAAAAAACAAACATCATTATTACAAATAAAATATCTTAACTACAAAACCAAATAATAAAAATCCAATAGTTTCTTATAACGTCATAAAATTCTTTCTTTCCTTTTTTAATTGTTCTGAGTTTTGACAGTGTCTTAAAAAAGAAAAGAAGTAAACCCACAATGTAATCAATACAAATCTATTTATAACTCAGCTTTGTTTGTCTAGCGGAGACAATATGAGCTCAGAGAAGGACGTTATGTTGTGGGAAGCTTGGCCGTGGGGCTACTTCGGAGCTACATCTGTCCGGCAACGGACAGTCAGCCATTTCTACTGTGGGGTATACATCTCACTGAACCCTTGGCGCAACATTTCCACTTTAATTTTTTTTTTTTTTGGATCAATTATTTTTTCAATGTTTAATTAATTGGTATGATGAAAATGTTATCTATAATAACAAAGAATACGAAAATATACTGAACGTTTTAGCGACTATCTTTATAAAGACACTACTGATCATAAATTATTTTGGTTTCGACTTGATACTTATTTGTAAATAATGGTTGCATAAAATATTGCGTACATGAATCTATATTTACAAGACACTTTATTCAACTTGTTCAAAAACATGTTTGATCAAATTAAACTACGATTTCAACCCAAATTTGTTTAATACACTACGCATACATTTTGTCTTAATATGAACTTTGAGCGTACTTTGGACTTAGTAAATATATAATTGCAAATCAATTAAAAAAATCTTCTTCCTTTTTAACATGGTATACATTTTTAACACAGCTACAAATCATTTTGCATTAACGATTATGCGCCATTTCCCGTTAACTTGTAAGAAATGAAGTAAACAGAATAATTATGTTTTCCTCTAGATCAATCGAATATGACCTGTTAAGAATGTGACTATATCAAGGTAATGATAGCGTAAAACAAAAATTAATTCAAGGGTGGATAACTTACATACCAAACAAGTATCTATTTATACTTTCTCAAGTGTTGACGGTTTTCAGCGGGGAGATAGTTCAAGATATAAGTAAAGAGAAAATTCAATCTAAATAGCAATTGTTGTAACTAGAAATCAGAAAATTTCAAAGACAAAAAAAGAAAACACAAACAGCATTATTAAAAATAAAATATCTTAACTAAAAAACCAAATAATCAGAGGCGTAGTGAGGGTGTTTGGCGCCCGGGGACAAAATCCATTTTAAAACAACCCCTTCTCTTTTTTTCAACTCTCAAACCCATTATTTTTACCAATTATATCATATCAAAGTACATTTTGGCGCCCCTAACTAGCTGACACCCGAGGACATCTGTCCCCCCTGCCCCCCCCCTCGCTACGACTCTGCAAATAATGAAAATCCAATAGTTTCTTATCACGTCATAAAATTCTTTCTTTCCTTCTTTAATTATTCTGAGTTTTGAACTTGTCTAAAAAAAAAGAAAAGAAATAAAAACCCAAAATGCAATCAAAAACATCTATTTATAACTCAGCTTTGTTTGTCTAGGGGAGACAATATGAGCTCAGGGAAAGACGTTTATGATGTGGGAAGCATGGCCGTGGTGTTACTTCGGAGCTATATCTGCCCGCCACACGGATATCAGTCCAATTAAGGACAGTCAGTCATTACTACAGTGGGGTGTAAATCTCACTGGACCCTTGGCACGAACTTTCCATTTTATTTTTTTTATTTTTTTTTTTGGACAACACACATTAACTGCAGCTTACATACCTTAGATATTAAAAATAATAAGTATAGACTTATAAGCGACATGGCCAATCAGACTTTCTCAAGTGTTGTCGTTTTTTTAAAAGAGGAAACAGTTCAAGATATATTTAAAAAGTAATTTGAAACCAAATGGCAATCGCCTTAAATAGAAATAAAAAAAAATTAAAAGACAAAATAGAAAGCAATCCAAATTGCAACAAGTAGAAAAAAACAATTTCTTAACATAAAACAAAATAATAATAATTTAAAATTTTTCTTATAACGCCATCAAATATTTCTAACCTTTTTTGAATTTTTCTTTTTGGACCTGTTAAAAAGGAAGAAGATTTTTTTTAATTGATTTGCAATTATACATGATATATTATTGATTTGCAATTATACATGATATATTTACTAAGTCTAAATTACGCCTAAAGTTCATATTAAGACAAAATGTGTGTATAGAAATAGAAATAGTACAGACATTTGTGCTGACATCGTAGTTTAATTATATCAAAATTTTTTTTTTTTTTAACAGCTCGGATACAGTGTCATGTAAATATAGATGCATGTCAGCAATATTTTATGAAACCATAATTTAAAATTAAGTATCAAGTCAAAACCAAAATAATTTATGATCAGTAGTGACTATGAAGATTGTCACAAATAAAAATCAGTATATTTTCGTATTCTTTGTATTATAGCTGACTTTTTTTACCATACCAATTCATTAAACATTAAACAAAATAATTGATCCAAAAAAAAACAAAAAAACAAAAAAAAAATTTAAATGGAAATGTTGCGCCAAGGGTTCAGTGAGATGTATACCCCACAGTAGAAATGGCTGACCGTCCGTTGCCGGACAGATGTAGCTCCGAAGTAACCCAACGGTCATGCTTCCCACAACATAAACATCCTTCTCAGAGCTCATATTGTCTCTCTGCCGACACGTTCGCTGTTTTGTTGCGTTTAATTTTTCAGGTTTAACCATACTCTGTTTTACTCATGATATTTCATATTGTCTCTGCTGGACAAACAAAGCTGAGTTATAAATAGATTTTTTGACTCCAAAAAAAACAAAAAAACAAAAACAAAAAAACATGCCCCCCAAAGTATCTTCCAAAGGCGCCAAGAAGGCCGGTAAGGCTAAGGTCATACGCACCGGTGAAAAGAAAAAAAGAAATGAAGAGTCGATTTAAATTTGCACGTGGTATTTCACTGAACTCGATCCCTACCATTAGGGATAAAATTGCAATGAACAGACAGGAAGCTTAACTGATAAAAAAATGCAAATAAATATCCCCACCCCCTTTTTTTCTCATCCATATGACACATGTGACCTTCATTTTTAACCAGCGAGAATTCGGCATGCGTCAATGCCAATCGAAGAAAGAATGTTTTTGTGTTTATATTTAGCTATTGGAAATAACTTTTAAATAGAGTATTTTTTTTTTCTTCTGGTGCGTAAACACATATATTAGATCACAATTAAACGCGTGAGCAGGCCACATGCAGCTGTTCTTATGAAAAGCGTGGATTTTTTAAATACTTTAGTCCACTCACTTGTAGCGATGGATCAACCAATGCATTAGTCCTGTTAGAAATTATATTGATATAGCTCATATACGACAACAATAATTTAGGGCCTCCGGCCCCAAAATGAATTTTGTAAAAAGATAGTACTTCATTAGAAACATTAGAGGACATGCCCAACACAGTTCAACATATTTTTTTGCGCAATCACATCAATTTAAATTATATGAACCCATAAGGAAATTTTATTTATAGTGCTCATAAAAGAAAAAAAAATCGAATTAAGGGCCCCACCCCTAAAGGGACTATTGTAAACTGGTTGAACTCATTTCAACATCTATTTATTAGGTCAAACACAATCTGAAATGTCGATTTTTTTATTTGATTAAGTTCCATAAACCCATGCAACAATAGTTTTGTTTGAAATTATATTTACAAAACTAATTAAACAAAACAAAATAAGGAAATTTCTCCACCAGTTCGAAGCGGAATATTGTTGAATGTTAGTACTAAGTACTAATTCAGAACCTAACTAATTATGTCACACACAATTTAATGTCGATATTTGTATTTGATTAAGATTTTCATCCACCCATGCATTAGCTCTCTTTGAAAATATATTTATAAAGCTCATATAAAAAAGAAAAAAAAAATAAGGCCCAAGGCTTAAAACGAAATAATTTAAAATGGTTGTAATAATTAAGAAACATGTGCAGGTTTTCGCCAAATAGCTCAAACAAAATTTTATCGCAACAGTTAATTGTATAGGAGTGCATGCGGATTTTTTAAAATAGCTTATATATGTAAAAAAATTAAGGGCAAAGGTCCCAAAACGAAATACTTTAAACAGGTTGTAATGATTTAGAAAAAATGCGCTAGCTACAGGACAAGAAATAAACACAATGTTATTGCAATTGCATGAATGATATAGAATCTCATAAGGGACATACATACATGCAGAAATTCTTTGTTATATAAATATTTTTAAAAGCAACCTATTATATTTATTAATTTAACTTTGAAGAAGGTGAAAATTCCATATCAGTTATGTTACGCGTGGTGATTAAATCAAAGAAACTTAGAACTTTGGCCAAAATAGGGAATTATGACGTCATATGAGTATTTGCTAAGAACACATTAAGTTTATTTTAATTTCGCAATATTAAATACGCACTAAAACGCAATAAAAACGATTGTTTTCTTCCAGATAAATGTGATTTCACTGCAATCAATCGCTTTTAAAATGATTAATATTCGTCCTTTGTTGTTACATTAAAATTATCAGAAATTATTAAAATAATACTAAAGCCTCTACTAACGATTGTTTTCTTCCAGATAAATGTGATTTCACTGCAATCAATCGCTTTTAAAATGATTAATATTCGTCCTTTGTTGTTACATTAAAATTATCAGAAATTATTAAAATAATACTAAAGCCTCTACTAAAATTAAAGCGGATACATGCATTTTGTGCGCATATATACATTTATTAGATTTCCTTAAAATATAAGAAAAAAAAAACATGCTCTTTTTTAAGAATATTTGGCTTTACGGTCAGCTTAGCACATTGTAAAATATATAATTGTTAACAGTAAAATGTAGATTAATTTTTTATAATATTTGAAAATACCACAGAAATATAATACGAATTTGATTCCTACTTGTAAGAAATCCAACGCCACGATACTTTTCTCTATCCCACTGACTACCCTCTAGCTCTTCCATATATACATGTCTCTCTGTATAAAAATATCATTTCTGTATCACTGTTTCGAAATACATCATCTGTTATCTTACCAGTGGCGGAAGTATTGTGTAGTGTTTAAAACAAGTTTCTCGTTCAGACCACACTTAATGTAACGTAATGAACAGAGCCACGTCATCCAAGTACAAAGAAGTATTCATGGATAAGCATTTTGCGAGAAGTTGATTTCCGTCAGCCATTTATAAAAATATCCCAATAACAAGTATGGCCGACAATAAGAACTCATTGCATTACAGGCTTTTGTATGAAGTAGATGAGACACTTATATTACATGAATTATATGAAGTAGATGGGCTTATTACATTACATACGTGATATGAAGTAGATGAATTAATTACATTCTATACGTGTATGAAGTACATAAGCTAATATAATTGTAATATTCAGATAAAGTAGATGAACTAGTTACATTGCCGGCATCATATGAAGTACATGAGCTAATATCATTGTACTATTCAGATAAAGTAGATGAGCTAGTTACATTGCCGGCATCATATGAAGTACATGAGATAATATCATTGTACTATTCAGATAAAGTAGATGAGCTAGTTAAATTGCCGGCGTCAAATGAAGTACATGAGCTAATAGCATTGTACTATTCAGATAAAGTAGATGAGCTAGTTACATTGCTGGCATCATATGAAGTATATGAGCTAATTATATTGCATGCTATATATAAAATGAGATAATTACATTTAAGATTTGTATGCGAAGTAGTTGAGCTAATTACACAACTGACGTCACATATAGTTAATCATTCTTAAATCAATCGAGAAAGTATTTCTGTCACTAAATTGTCTGTTTTCTTTATATTTATATATTGCACTGTTAAACTCTTGCAGTGTCAGGGAGGATCTACATTTACGATAATGACATAGTTGGCGCAATGGAACAATTACAGCGATGAGGACAAAGCAGTTCAAAGACTTGTCCATAGAAATATTAAAAGGGTAGTTGTACATATGATACAATAAACCATAAAGTTGGGAGTTCAAAGACTTGCATATACCCTGCAATAGCCAGACAATTGGTTAGTGATTCTGTCAATCGTTCATTAAAATAAAGTCCACCTTTTCCACATTCAAAGTTTAAGTGTCCATTACATCGAACATAGCTACCAATAACTATTGAATTGGCGTGTTTGTTTCGAAATAGTAGGAAGCCTAACCATCATTAGTTCTATAAATAGCACTTCGTTGGAATCTCGACACGAGACGATCGATATAAAAACTAAAGATATGAACACAAGTCTACGAGTGAATGACAAGTCAAACCTGAGATCAGATAATTATGTCAATTTGTTATTCAAGGCAGTGGGGAAATCAAAGTAAGAAATTATGCTTTATGTTACCATAGCAACGCCATGGTCGTTGAACAGCAGGTCAAAACAGACAAACTTTCAGAATCGGTCAAACTCTACCACACAACACTGACATATAACCCTACCATATAACTCTGACACATAACCCTGAAATATAACAATGTCATATAGTTCTTAAATATAAGCCTGGCAAAGAACTATTTGATTATTTCTCTTGCATATAAACTAGCCTTTAATTTTGCTTATTGTTCTTTATTCGCTAACTACTTGACTTGTAGCCTGGACTTGAATAGTAGCGATGATATGAGAAGTAGACTTGACCTGAGTAGTAGCATTGACTTGAGTAATAGCCTTGCCTTGAGTAGTAGGGTTGATTTCAGCTGTATCTTATATAATTTTATGGATTATTTCCCAAATTCTCTCGTCCTCATCTACTTGTCTCAATAGCAAGACCAAGTCAAGACCGGGATGAATGGAATGGTCAGCCGTGTTCTTTGTTTCTCCCTGTGCTCCACACAGACGGAGATGTCGGAATCAGTATTGTGTCACTGTAATACCGCTGTAATACACTCTAACAAACTAATTTCCCTTTGGCTTATATCCCTAGATGTAGGGCTCGAATTCAAGTGGATTATGACTCACAATAGAACATGGTATCCACTTTCAAAATAGTGCTATCGAAAATGCAACTTCGTTAAGCATAATTAGGGTATATAAATTATTTAAAAAAAAAAAAAAAATTAAGTTTTTATCTCAAAAATTTTCAAAAATGTAAAAAAATAAAAATATTACTAATATTTTAAATTGTTTGCAATATGTGTGTAGAATTATTTTTAACAAAGCGTCGGCAAGAAAAAAAAATAAAATAAAATTATCTCATAAAATTCCTAAAAAGATATTGATAAAAATTAAAGAATATGATATCGATTGTTTCCCTTGAAAATCAACTTTATTATCTTTCTTCGAAACAGAAAATAGTTGAACTAGGTGAGTGGAACATTTAAATAAAAACAAGTACTGTAAGACAATAACTTTTTGGCCAAGAGACTTCCCCAAATTACGGGACAGAAAGTGAAAGAATTCATAAAAATGTATTGTTAAAATAAAATTATAAATAACATCATGTAATTGTTGCTATTCTCTGCCAGTGTTTCTTTCAGGCATCTCTCCAAGAGGGAGTTGACTGTCCCTTGAAGCAAGTCAAGTTCCATACGGCAAAATGAGTGCAATAAAATGAAAATATATTTGATCAATAAAACAATTAAATGGTTGTAAAATAAACAAGTAAATGGTGCATTTTGAAATTTAAAATTATGCATATATTTAAAGCTAATCTTGTTAGAGGTAGAGACAGACCGAAAGTGATTTTCTCATTTCGGCCGAATCCAAAATTAGGCAGAAAGTTATAAATGACTTTCGCCTGAAACTGAAGCAGTATCAAAAAGCTTAAAGTGACTTAAAAACGAAATCGAAGCCGAAACCAAAATGTTTAAGAAATTTTTGGCCAAAGCCGAAACCGAAATATTTATATATTTTGAAATAAGTTCATGCATACATTCTGCAAACATTGATGAGAAAACTATTACTATTTACATTCTATTTAAAACATAATATCTTTGTGAATAGTAATAAATAAACATCTAATTAATACTTTGGCATGTACCATGTTAATTTAAAATAATCTACATTTCTGTAAATTGTTTTTTTCTAAAGTGGTTTGGCCAGAGAAAAATTGGACCGGAGGGGTTTGGGTTGGGCGAAATTCATGAAAAATAAGCACTTGTGTACCCTTTGCTTTTATACTATATTTACAACCTAGAATATACTTGATAATACCAGCAATAAATATTATGTCTCTAATAGAGTCTATCATTGCCTCAACATCATACAATAAGGCTATAAAATATCACCTCTATATTATTTTTATACTAATGCTTTGTGTTTTCATAAACAGGTGGGAAGATGTCTGTTAAATATTGTTTTAGGGTTGAATATGTTCGAGTTGTCTATGGTGTATGATTCTCCCCTGGCTCAGTCTTCCACTTCCCAATAGCGGCTTGTCTCTCTCATAATAAACACAAGGTCCAGTGTAACTACACAATACTTTATTATATGCTATACAAATCAGGATACTGTTATCCAATAACAGGTGTGGCGTGTAGTATATTATATATCAATCCATACACTTTCAATAGTGAAAAATCCTCTCTCAACTCAGTAAGTCGTTTGGGGTCAAAATACACCACCTCTCAATCAAAAGTCCTCTCTCACTCTAACAATGTGAATCTAAGACTACGACTCTGTGAACTCCGACACATCAGTTAAACTCTTCTTTACACATGTCACAACTCTCACTAACAACCAACATGTCTCTCTCTCCTACTCTTGCTCTCGGCTATGCTCTCCCAAAGACTCGTACTAACAACCAACCTGTCTCTCTCTCTTACTCTTGCTCTCGGCTATGCTCTCCCAAAGACTCGTACTAACAACCAACCTGTCTCTCTCTCCTACTCTTGCTCTCCCAAAGACTCGTACTAACAACCAAACCTTCTCTCTCTCCTACTCTTGCTCTCGGCTCAGCTCTCCCAAAGACGCGTACTAACAATCAACCTGTCTCTCTCTCCTACACTTGCTCTCTGCTCAGATCTCCCAAAGACTCATACTAACAACCAACCTCTCTCTCTCTCCTATTCTTGATCTCGGCTCCGCTCTCCCAAAGACTCATACAAACAACCAACCTCTCTCTCTCCTACTCTTGATCTCGGCTCAGCTCTCCCAAAGACTCGTACTAACAACCAACATGTCTCTCTCTTCTACTCTTGCTCTCGGCTCAGCTCTCCCAAAGACTCGTACTAACATGTAACTAACACACAAACCTTTTGTATCCCTATAAATCACTCAGAATACACTGACGATCCACACCACGAACCAACTTCACGCTCGGACCTCACAATCAACAACTTACAATACACTCTCACAATCAACAACTTCCCCTACATAACATTCACAACAATCTAGTTCACATTATAATCTTTTATAGTTATGATCGGCATTTGGTTATGTAGTTTCTTGAAACTCACCAGGATGTTCCTCGTAAAATGTGTCTAACATTTCAGAAGAGAGCTCCATTCCTATTTCTTGCTTCTTTTTAAGCTGCCTTATTGCTTGGCTAAAGTCACATAATATTTAGTCCACTTGTTTATAAAACGATAGGCTTTTTTGGTTCAGCTGTTTTGTGAACATGAAACTCTTCCTCCATGTAGTGTGTGCCGATTGCCTGTATTTTAAGTGGAAGACCTCTGTGATATTTTAAAAGTGATTCACGAACAAGCTCTCACCCGGGATGTATGTTGAGAATGAATTTTTACAGCAAATCAGGGTGACGGTATTGTGTTTTAAATTAGCCAGATAAAGATAAAGAGGCTTTTACTGGTACAGATTTTAACAGAGTCACAAAGAACTCCGACAGACATAATCTGATATAGGACATATCTGGAGATCAGAGGCAAATTATATAAAATTCATGAATCGGACATTTACTTAGAATTGTTTGTGTCCCAAAACGCTGTTGTAGTTGTAGTGTGTTTCCTTTTCCAAGAAGGTGACAATGACAGAAGTTTCCCATAGCTTTTTTCTGCAAAAACAGCCAAGATTTTCAAATACTCTAGAAAAAAAAGAATAGCCAAGATTTCAAATTCTGATGGGACCACATAGTAATTAGTGTTTTATTTTTTATTATTTTAATTTATATATATTTTTCTTTAATTTTAATATCGTAGCAAGGTTTTGAAACTAATTTGAGACTAGTACGACAGTCTCACTTTGTTACCTGATTAATAATGTTTAGCTTTGAGATGGTCTATTAATAATTTCCTTCATTTATTATCTAGCTTACATAAAGGTTGATTAATATGTTCTAATATCAAAGAACTGTCGTTTATAATTCATGATACAAAACTTAATTTTAATTGATCAGCGAAATATTAAGAAAACAATTTAAGTCATTTAAAAAAAAAAAAAATTAAAAAATTTAAAAAAATAAAAAAAAACTTTCTAAATGTACTTAAACGTATAAAATAGGTGTGCTTCAAGACTTCAGAGTTGTAACAGAGTTGTAAGAATAATTTTCATTGTATGGTTCCTGTAATAAAAATAAATATATTTAAATGAATTTCATTTCTTTAAATATGTTTGAAAATTATATGTAAGCCATACATATTTTTACAAAGGAAATAAAAGCTTTTTTTTTTTGTAAAGTTATACAACAGCATTTTATGACACATACATATTTTTAAAATCTTGTGTGACGAAAAATTTTTACAACTTATGTAATAAGAAAATAACATTATTTTGTCTTCATATGCCGTAATTAAACTTTTCTAGCTCTCTTTTGATGCCTTATAAGAAACTTTACATTTTTAATTATAAAATAAATATATGGATTATTTCACAATGCTTACCAGCAACATCTTGACATTTTGAAGAGTCTTAAAGTGTGAAAACACTCATACTATCGAATTCCTTCCCGTTGCAGTGATGAAACGCCAACATACTCTCTCTCTCTCTCTCTCTCTCTCTCTCTCTCTCATACACCACCCTATACAAACCTCTGACGAAAATCCTCGGTCGTCTACTATCCCTGTATAACTGTTCCCCGACATTTAAATGCGAGCTTTCATAAAATTAAATACATTTCTCTTCTTCAAAATGTGCCCACCTAAAATGAAGTGACTGTCGCCTGAGGATTAGCAAAAGCCTGAATCGGGGGAGACATGTCCCCATGCACATTACTAACAGGGACATCCAAATGGGGTGTGGTCATTTAATAGATGATACGAATTATTTTTAGAGCTGAGCTGACCTAAGGAATAAAAAATACTTAAAATGCTCACATTACATTTAAACACCGACTAAAACAATAAAGTATAACCTGTCATTAAATAACTTCTAATTTTGTATTCAATCAATATAGTATAACGCATTCAATAAATCACTTCTAATTATTGACTCAATCAATATAGCATAACACATTCATTTATCACTTCTAAATTCTTGACTCAATCAATATAGTATAACACATTCAATTTACCACTACTAATTCTTGACTCAATCAATATAGTAAAACATATTCATAAAATCACTTAAAAACTGTCTTTGGGGCATATATTTCTTAAATTAAATGACGTCATCATAGAATTTTTAACAACATAATTACATTTTTGGGACATAGATTAAATCTAAAGAATATTAAAAAAAATAAAAAATAAAATGACAATTAACTTGATGACAACAAATGTATGACTCGCAAAGTGATAAAATAAATATTAATGACGTTGACAATATTCAAAACATTTTCTTGAAAAGTCAGAGATAGATATCATGTTAGAAATGATGTCTATCAGTGACGGGATGTGTCTTTAACTTTCTCCATACAAACATGTTTCAACATTTGGTCGATAAACACATTGTTTAATAATTATTTGAAAATCATGGTAATTTCAGTGTGTGGTGCCTTGTTTCGAGCATGATGCATTCATCGATAGTCTCCAGTGTGTGTGGTATCTGATGTGAAGCTTGATGTTGTCATGCGCAATCTTCAGCATAATTGGTAACTAGCGTGGAGATGAATTTTCTCATGGACCGTCTCGAATGTGTGTGTGGTTAATATCGTTTAACTGGTTGTTTCATCTTTTAACTTGTAACATCCTTGTCCTGAAATCAGAAGCTTATATGGTGACGAAGATCATTATTGTTCTCACCGACCTTGACCAGACGCCTTAGCTGTTTTGAACGAGATATTGGCAGATTCTTAGAGCCGTAAAGTTTATATGGATCGAGGTAGCCCGTAGCACTGAAGCGAAGTACAGAAACCCAAAATGTTTGATGATAACATAAGGAAACTACCATTACAAACAATGGTTACATAGTACGTAATTAACCCTTGCAATAAAAACTTACAGAAATGATAGTTGAATTATTTCCATTGTACTTTAAAACTTTTATCTTTTCATAATATTATTTTACCATAATACCTTTCTGTTGAAAATTATTTATTTTGATTTTTTTATTCAACGTTTCACATATTTTTTTTGGGTGACCCTTATGAATCGTTCTCAATAATTATTTACATCTTTTGTACCGTCTTCAATTATCATTTGACACTGTTGTACCATCTTTAATTATTATTTAAAACTTTTGTACCGTCTTCAATAATCATTGGACACTGTTGTACCGTCTTTAATTAAAATGATGATCTGCAATTTTTTATTTTTTTTTTAAGTTCATAGCTTTCTGTGATGGAATCATTTGTGAAAAAAAAATATATATTGAATAATTATTTAATTATTTTACTTATTTTAATAAAAAAGAAACTGAATTGACATTTTTGGCATAGGTCACATAGCTTTGCAAATTTAACTTTTAATTTTGTGACATCGAATTCAAAATTTTAATTTAATCCATTTGATTTCTCAAATTTAAATTTAAAATTAAAATTATATTACTTCAATCATATCAATCGTTTCATTTAAATATTGATTAGTATGTTCATTGTGTTTTGTCATTAAGTATATTTGTTTGACAGTGAATACAAGCCAGACACGTTGTGGACATTTTGTGATTTTGCTATATTAGAACTACATTGCACCTAAAGGTATTTTAATAAAAACCTCTTGCCATGACGAAGTGATAACTCACAGGAGAGTCACCCAACAAAACATGACATTTAACTGAAGTTGTGTAATGCAACATTATAGAATTACCTTCTAAATGAACTTGTACCAAGAACTTTTTGAGAAACAAAATATTGTGTGAAAATATAAAGAGAGACATTGACATACTTTTTTTAACAATATATACACTGTTTTTGTCTCAGTGGTATGCTCCTTATACATGTCTTTATGCCTAATTGTTATATTATTTTTTTATGTCTACATGTTTAAGTGTTGTATTCTTATACATGCCTATGGTGTCTATTTTTTTAATGTTCGTATACATTTATATGTGTCTACGATTCAATTTTATTTTCTTAAGTGCGTTCACTTTGTCAAATCTTCAAATCTTTGTTTTCAATACAGGTACCTTTGTCTCATTTCAGTGCAACTCAGACTTACTTGGTCCCAAATTAAGAACAACAACAAAGCCAAACTTGGTTCACACTTAAGGTCTACCACACATCCCTACTTGTCCCATTCTTAAGAACAACAACACAGCTAAACTTGATTCACACCCAAGGTCTACCACACATCCCTACTTGTCCCATTCTTAAGAACAACAACGGAACCAAACTTGTTTCACACTCAAAGTCTACCACACATCCCTACTTGTCCCATTCTTAAGAACAACAACACAGCCAAACTTAGTTCACACTCAATGTCTACAACACATCCCTACTTGTCCCATTCTTAAGAACAACAACAATGCCAAACTTGGTTCACACTCAAGGTCTACAACACATCACTACTTTTCCCATTCTTAAGAACAACAACACAGCCAAACTTGATTCACACTCAATGTATACAAAACATCCCTACTTTTCCCATTCTTAAGAACAACAACACAGCCAAACTTGATTCACACTCAAGGTCTACAACACATCCCTACTTTTCCCATTCTTAAGAACAACAACACAGACAAACTTAATTCACACTCAATGTCTACAACACATCCCTACTTGTCCCATTCTTAAGAACAACAACACAGCCAAACTTGGTTCACACTCAAGGTCTACCACACATCCCTACTTGTCCCATTCTTAAGAACAACAACGGAACCAAACTTGTTTCACACTCAAAGTCTACCACACATCCCTACTTGTCCCATTCTTAAGAACAACAACACAGC
>CAXITT010001581.1:40477-57558 GCA_964033795.1 Lymnaea stagnalis
ACACCATGGGACAGTCAATGCTTTCTGATCTGGCTCCACAACCAATTGAAAGTGATGCGATTAAGGATATTAATTTTGATAAAGTCATTGACAAATTTTGAGTTTTGAAGATCAGAAAATCAAATTTTAAGTAAAGTAAATTCAATGTTAATATAACAATAACTTAAAGTTGTTACAGTTATGAAATACATTTACCTCTTGTCACTTAATTACTTTGTTTTGTTTCTTTTCATTTTTAAACTTGTACTTATCTTCACAAGAAGAACTACATCATAGAAGTCGGAAAGGGGCGGGGGTAAGGGGGATACCACGAGTTTAGTGTATCGGGTGATGCAAACCTTAGCTAAGCTACTGCTATTAAGCTGTCAATAAAAGGGAGAGCAATACCTTGAGTTCACCACATGGGTGACACCAACCCTAGCTACGCCAGCCACTGCTATTAAGCTATCAATAACAGGTAGTGAGGAGTTGAGCTATTGTCCTTTGGTGAATGACTGAAAGATGGGACCTGCAGGGAGAGGGATGGGAGAAAAGAAATGAGAGGGAAATGGGAGATTATTTTAGCTTTTCCTCCATACAAGTGAGGATTGAATTTGATAATTCTCCCATTAACTCCCCTTTCCCCTAATTTTTCTACTTAAAGCTTTTACTAAGTACTTGCTATTATTTTGATATTATATATTCTTTAACTTATCTGGTAAATTATGTTTTCTATTTTAATTCTAAAAGTGTTACTAATGTATTTTTTGTGTAACTATGTTTGTGATGCCATATATGTCTTCTGTATTGTGAAATCATTGTTCGACTCTAGTGTGTTGTTTCTTGTTTTTGGATGCTAGTAGTTGTAACATACTATGTTTTCACAAGTAACCAGAGGGGTAGCATGAGTGAACAGTGAACGGTGTTGACCATATTTTCCACGAGGAGTGAGTGCATTGTATTTAGAAAAGCAAATGTGAGCTCCACGTTTTTGGAGAGTAAATTATGTTTTTTGTCAAAGCGGTCGTTTCCACGCTTTGCTGGTAATAAAAGGGGCAGTTGAGTTGATTGATTCAGAAGAGTAGAATTAGAGCGCAGAGCAGTAGAGTTAGAGTACCGTTGAGCTGAGCTATAGTAGAGTGAGGATGTGTCTTTCTGAGTGGTGGAATACTATATATATATATGTGAAATGATTACATTCATGCAAGGATTATTATTAATATTATCAGTGTAAAGTGTGATTCAATAAAGCACTGTAAGTTTAACCAGGATTCAGTATTCTTATTTGCTTGCCTGGATAATAAGTGGAAGAACGAAGAAGTCTTAGCCGGCATCCTGAAGTATTAACATAAAACAAGTGACCATGCTACTGACATAACAATTTATACACGTTTTTATGCTAGAATCCAAGGATCGTCTATATTTACTTGTTGATTCTTCTTTAATTTTCCTTAAGGAACTGTGGAAGACTGGTGAATATCGCCCAGATTCATGATAAGACCACGGTTAATAGTAGTACTAATAATTCGTTAACTACTCTTCACTGACAAAGGTGCCTTCACGCGGCAAATTGAAGAAGGAAATTGACACCAGATATATGGAGACCCAGAAATAATCAAACATTAATTTTTTTCCCAGCTTCGTCACTTGCATCGCCTCTTAAAAACTGAGCAAGATTAAAATTCAGTATAATGTCTTGTACATGATGTCTATGCTGACGCGTTTATCTACTTGAGGAAGTCACTTGTTCAGTCTTTGATATTTTTATTTTCTTAGCTGAGTGGGACAAACGGTTTTGAACCTGTCGGTATTTTTTTTTTTTGAAATTCATAGCTGAATAATACTTTTTAGAATCTCGTACACATCCTGCTTAGCCTTCAAATGTTTCTTACGAGCTGTGTGTCTCTGACTTCATGTGAAATGAGTTTTTAAAAACTAAGACTTTTTAAAAAAATATTTACGAAACACCATGGGACAGTCAATGCTTTCTGATCTGGCTCCACAACCAATTGAAAGTGATGCGATTAAGGATATTAATTTTGATAAAGTCATTGACAAATTTTGAGTTTTGAAGATCAGAAAATCAAATTTTAAGTAAAGTAAATTCAATGTTAATATAACAATAACTTAAAGTTGTTACAGTTATGAAATACATTTACCTCTTGTCACTTAATTACTTTCTTTTTTTTCTTTTCATTTTTAAACTTGTACTTATCTTCACAAGAAGAACTAAAACATAGAAGTCGGAAAGGGGCGGGGGAAAGGGGGATACCACGAGTTTAGTGTATCGGGTGACGCAAACCTTAGCTAAGCTACTGCTATTAAGCAGGCAATAAAAGGGAGAGCAATACCTTGAGTTCACCACATGGGTGACACCAACCCTAGCTACGCCAGCCACTGCTATTAAGCTATCAATAACAGGTAGTGAGGAGTTGAGCTATTGTCCTTTGGTGAATGACTGAAAGATGGGACCTGCAGGGAGAGGGATGGGAGAAAAGAAATGAGAGGGAAATGGGAGATTATTTTAGCTTTTCCTCCATACAAGTGAGGATTGAATTTGATAATTCTCCCATTAACTCCCCTTTCCCCTAATTTTTCTACTTAAAGCTTTTACTAAGTACTTGCTATTATTTTGATATTATATATTCTTTAACTTATCTGTTAAATTATGTTTTCTATTTTAATTCTAAAAGTGTTACTAATGTATTTTTTGTGTAACTATGTTTGTGTTGCCATATATGTCTTCTGTATTGTGAAATCANAGATCCCATTATGAATGAGGATTGGGATCTTTTGGGTTCCCGACTCTATTATGGATGAGGACTTAAATCCCTTGGGTTCACAGACCCCATTCTGTTTGACGAATGGATCAAGTGTTCAAATGAGATCACACTGAAATCCCGACCCCATTGTGTTTACGACCCCATAGATATATCAACCTCTTTAGGAGTCCCGTTTACAAACACATTGGGAGCCCGACCCCATTTGGGATCCCGATCACTACTAGGGTAACGTTTCCAAGTCCTGTTTCCAAATGGTAAACAATTGCAATCCTGACGCCACAGGGATTTTCACCACATTGGGATACCGATCATTTTCAAAATGGGATATAGACCTCCATTGAAATCTAGATCCTGATTCGGAACCTAATCCCGATTAGGCCCCCAACTCATTTGAGGTCCTGATCCCAGTGGGAACATATTTTTCCAAAAGAATCTTGTGTCACAATGGGATACCAACCTAAATCTGATACCTTTGGGATCCCAAACCATTTTACGGTTTCTGATGCCAGTTGATCCTGATCTTGTTGGGATCACGATAAAGATGTGTTTAAGTTCCCAACAATGTACCAATCCCGTTGGGTTCCCGATCCCGTTGGTATCCCGATTTTGGTGAGATCCCGATGTGATCCTAATTCTGTTTGGATCGCTATCACGAGAGGGAAACGGTACCTATGGCTTCCTGCTTCTTGTGGGTTACCCGTCCTATCTGATCTCTATTTCAGGTGTGATCCCAGTTGCTGTGGGATCCCGTTTTCCGGTTGGATCCCGATCCATATAGGATCCCATTTTTCTTTTGGACTTCATTGCGTGTGGGGTCATCTTCTAGCATGGGATCCATTTTGCCCTATGTAATCCCGTTACTAGATTGGATGACGTTATATTTGGGTTCTAGTTTACTCGCTCAGCCTTAGGATTATGTTACTCGTTTGGAATGTTCATCCCATTAGAATTATGTATGGCATTCTAAGAGAAAATCCCCAGGAAAGTAAAGAAAAGAATAGAACAAATTGACATTTCATTAAGCTTTTAGATACCATTATATATAGAACTATCTGGAACATTCTACATTAAATTTAATATCCTCATTGAAACGTGTAAAAAATGTATTTTCAAGGGAATTATACTTCAACTACGATATGAGAAAAAAGCACTGCTATAATTGTTGTACATTCAAGTTTACAGCAAGCCGCAGGGGACTTCTTTCCATAATTATATCGAATCAATTGTGTCTAAGGATTTGCCACATAAACATTTTTGAGATAAATTATGGAGTTATTTTTTTTTTCAATAACATCTACTTAATAATGCCATTGATATAAATTTTAAAGTGATCGAACTTTCAAGAAAACTAAGAATGGATTGTATTAATTTTAAGTCTGGGGTCGCTTAACTACTCCCTGCCGACATAACTTGAACATACTTGATAAAACGTATGGAACAAGAGACGTTGGGATACAATTGTATTGTTAATATTATGTTTAGAATACTAGAAAAGCATTACACTTGCGGATACCTCATGGCTGTTATGCGCCTTAATTTATCATTTTCAAGTTTCAATTATTGTATCGAGATTTTCTTGTTTAAAACAGATCTATTTACCTTGAATTAGGGTATATCAGTAGTAAATACATAACAATAAAGTAAATTAAAATGAATACAAACTTACGGCAAGTTCAGTTGTGCGGAGAACAGAAGATATTGGAGAGAACAAAGTGCTACATATATGTGAGACAGCTAAGAACTTGGAGAGAACGAAGTGCTACATATATGTGAGTAAGCTAAGAAATTGGAGAGAACAAAGTGCTACATATATTTGAGGCAGATAAGATCTTGGAGAGAACAAAGTGCTACATATATGTGAGGCAGCTACGATCTTGGAGAGAACAAAGTGCTACATATATGTGAGACAGCTAAGATCTTGGAGAGAACAATGTGCTACATATATGTGAGACAGCTAAGACCTTGGAGAGAACGAAGTGCTACATATATGTGAGACAGCTAAGAACGTGCAGTGGTAATTTGGGACGATGGATAAGTCTACTGATCTCTTAAAAATCTCGTATTGATTATTGGTATCAATTTGGATTTTTAGATAACGGAAGAGTTGCATCCATTAGCTGCATGCATGGAGCAACTCATGTCTGTCAGTAAACATTTTGAAAATAAAGTGTGGAACATCAAAAGTGTGGGATTGACGAAAGTATGAAATTATGCTTTTGGTTGGATGCAACAATTTCAAACAAAACTGTAATGAAATCTTGAAAGCTAAACGTCAGTTGATGTTTTTTTTCCTTTTTAAAAAAAAATAAATAACTTAACTTTATTGCTGCTAATTTTTGAGATTTGAGCATACGCGTAATATATCTGATACATCCATCATTTTTCTAAAGTCGCCCTCTTTGTTATTTTAGTGCATAGTTTACATTTGTTTGTGTTAAATTTGCATGTAAATAATTTATTTAGAACACTTGTATATTTATAGGCCACATGTCATGCACAATGTCTACATGATAAAAAGTCACGAGAATTATTAAAGATGTAGAGGGTAGATAAAATGACTTGACTTTATAATTGAGTATATTTTTTACATTAATTGTGATACACCTAGTGTTTCACAATTAGGAAATATATTGTGCACTTTTTTCTTCTTATCAATTGTTTAATTATTTAATGTTTAATCAAGTAAATAAACAAACATAAATTATTTCTTTATTTACATATTTAATTTAATGAAGCCATGCGTCACTTTCTTATGCGTTTATTTACTTTAGACATGTTTTTCCCCTCTATTAACTTAAATGGGAACTGTATTAATAGATCTATAATTAAAACAAAGGTTCAACATTTTAAAAAAATAATTAAAACCGTTTCTTTCACAATTGTGCAGCATGCTAAAAATAGTTGCAAATTATGTGGTGTGCAACGTTTTGTTCACTTTCTAACACTACTGTCACCTTATGCATTTAAACAATATCAATTTCTAACACTACTGTCACCTTATGCATTTAAACAATATCACTTTCTAACACTACTGTCACCTTATGCATTCAAACAATATCACTTTCTAACACTACTGTCGTCTTATGCATTTAAATAATATCAATTTCTAACACTACTGTCACCTTATGCATTCAGACAATATCACTTTCTAACACTACTGTCACCTTATGCATTCAGACAATATCACTTTCTATCACTACTGTCACCTTATGCAATCAAACAATATCACTTTCTAACACTACTGTCACCTTATGCATTCAAACAATATCACTTTCTAACACTACTGTCACCTTATGCATTCAAACAATATCACTTTCTAACACTACTGTCACCTAATGCATTCAAACAATATCACTTTCTATCACTACTGTCACCTTATGCATTCAAACAATATCACTTTCTATCACTACTGTCATCTTATGCATTTAAACAATCTCAATTTCTAACACTACTGTCATCTTATGCATTCAAACAATATCACTTTATATCACTACTGTCATCTTATGCAATCAAACAATATCACTTTCTAACACTACTGTCACCTTATGCATTCAAACAATATCACTTTCTAACACTACTGTCATCTTATGCATTCAGACAATATCACTTTCTATCACTACTGTCACCTTATGCAATCAAACAATATCACTTTCTAACACTACTGTCACCTTATGCATTCATACAATATCACTTTCTAACACTACTGTCACCTTATGCATTCAAACAATATCACTTTCTAACACTACTGTCACCTTATGCATTCAAACAATATCAGAAAGATTGTGATGACAGTGGAATACGTAAGTTTCAATATCACTTTCTAACACTACTGTCACCTTATGCATTCAAACAATATCACTTTCTAACACTACTGTCACCTTATGCATTCAAACAATATCACATTCTATCACTACTGTCATCTTATGCATTTAAACAATCTCAATTTCTAACACTACCGTCATCTTATGCATTCAAACAATATCACTTTCTATCACTACTGTCATCTTATGTATTTAAACAATATCAAATTCTAAACCTACAGTCATCTTATGCATTCAAACAATATCACTTTCTATCACTACTGTCACCTTATGCATTCAAACAATATCACTTTCTAACACTACTGTCACCTTATGCATTCAAACAATATCACTTTCTAACACTACTGTCACCTTATGCATTCAAACAATATCACTTCCTATCACTACTGTCACCTTATGCATTCAAACAATATCACTTTCTAACACTACTGTCACCTTATGCATTCAAACAATATCACTTTCTATCACTACTGTCACCTTATGCATTCACACAATATCACTTTCTATCACTACTGTCATCTTATGCATTTAAACAATATCACTTTCTATCACTAATGTCATCTTATGCATTCAAACAATCTCACTTTATATCACTACTGTAACCTTATGCATTGAAACAATATCACTTTCTATCACTACTGTCACCTTATGCATTCAAACAAGATCACTTTCTATCACGACTGTCATCTTATTTATTTAAACAATCTCACTTTCTATCACTACTGCCACCTTATGCATTCAAACAATATCACTTTCTATCACTACTGTCATCTTATTTATTTAAACAATCTCACTTTCTATCACTACTGTCACCTTATGCATTCAAACAATATCACTTTCTATCACTACTGTCATCTTATTTATTTAAACAATCTCACTTTCTAACACTACTGTCACCTTATGCATTCAAACAATATCACTTTCTATCACTACTGTCACCTTCTGTATTACAACAATATCAAGCTCCTGAAAAAATAAAACAGACAACGAACGCTGACTATGTCTCATAGCGAGATGATGAATCACAAATTAAGTCAAATAAAAAGCTTGTCTAAAGCAGACTGGCACAATACTAAAAAGCTTAACTTTACCACACAGACTCATTAAGTGATAAACTAACAACCGCAAGAGACAAAATCATTTCTAAACTCACCTCCTTCCCAATCCTAACCAACGTCACGAAACCCAAACCAGTCTCACTAAAACTTAACAAGTCTCACCTAATCCTAACCAACCTCACCACACCTAACCCGGCCTCACTAAACCTTAACAAGCCTCACCTAATCCTAACCAAACTCACCAAACCCAAACCAGTCTCACTAAACCTTAAAAAGTCTCACCTAATCATAACCAACCTCAGCACACTTAAACCAGCCTCACCAAACCTTAACAACCCTCATTTAATCCTAAGCAACCTCAACAAACCCAAACCAACCTCACTAAACCTTAACAAGCCTTACATAATCCTAACCAACCTCAACAATCCCAAACCAGCCTCACTAAACATTAACAAGTCTCACCTAATCCTAACCAACCTCACCAATCCCAAACCAGCCTCACTAAACCTTAACAAGCCTCATTTAATCCTAACCAACCTCACCAATCCCAAACCAGCCTCACTAAACATTAACAAGACTCACCTAATCCTAACAAACCTCACCAAACCGAAACAAGCCTCACTAAACATTAACAAGACTCACCTAATCCTAACCAACATCACAATACCCAAACCAGATTAACTAAACCTTAACAAGTCTCACCTATTCATAACCAACTTACTTGTGTATTTTGTGTAACCATACCTGGAAGCTTACCAAATATTGTTTTATTTACAGCAATTGTGTGTGTCTCATAATTTAAAATCTTTATCCCACACCATTATTTTTATAATACTGAACATTTAACAATTTTCTATCAGTTGTATTAACTCTACATTTGTGTATTACATACATACTCATAGTGAACTCTCAAAACAAAATTTCAAGCTAAACTGTTTAAATAAACCAATGTCCAGGACAAGGGGGTAGGTTACGCACCCACCAGGGCCGGCGCTAGGGGATGGTGTAGTAGGCGACCGTCCAAGACACCACTTTGAGGAGCACCATTCCTTGCCGTAGAATATTTTGTTTGTCTGATTTGTGTGCTTGTGCTGTGCTAGTGTCCATATTACAATGCCTCCTTTGGCTTTGTTTATTCGTTATCTATTTTTGAAAACATGGATATTGGTAACAATGGAGCCGCGAGGAGTAATTCTAGCTAAGGCAAATAACAGTTAAAGGAAAAAACAAATAAATTTCGGAAATTAAGCGAGTGAATAAATATCCATTATGACGCGTCCTATTATGACCATCAAGGCCCCCAGTACGACTATAAAGTGTCTTAATATCCTATTGGCGGAATACAGATTTAATTAAAATGGCTAAGTATTTTAAAAAAAAAATTATTACGTAGGAAAATATGTATAAAATTCAGCATAGTTTATCGTTTGTCTAAAATACAAATTCATTTAACGTAACAATATTTCATGAAACGTGTGTTAATTGTACGCTCCTATTAAATTCCATTTTTATGTAAAAAAATTAAATATTTTTTTTCAAATTTTCGTTCTGTCGAACTCAACCAACTTGGAATCAAGCACATTTAAAAGTATGTTAAAAGTTTATTTTTAACAGCTAAACGCCATCATATATTTTATAATTGACACCAATCCCTACTTTAAAAAGTCATGCGTTTATTGTGAAATATAATTTGAACACAAATTGCACATGTTTGATACTTCGTCGTTTTATACCGTGTTATTAATGTTTTCAAACTTGTTTAGTTGCTGGAATAAAAAATAAATACAAATGCCGTTACAATTTTCGGCACATCACGATATTTATTATCCAATTATGTAAGCCACAGATTCGTATAATAATTATGTAGTAGGCCTATTGCAGACCTTAATAATTTTATGATTTTTGTGACGAAATAGATGTTATTTGCCATTCTTCGTCGAGCACCATCAGAACAACAATTTTAATAGACACGGTTAAAAAAAATTCCCCAACCAAATGGGTGTGAGGGAGTTTGGATGCTGAAAGAACTAATTACGTCAGCAACACGGAAAGACTTAAGTATTGATATAACGTGACACTTGAATGACAGAGTGTATTGATGTAACGCGACACTTGAATGACACAGTGTATTGATGTAACGTGACACTTGAATGACAGAGTGTATTGATGCAACGTGACACTTGAATGACACAGTGTATTGATGTAACGTGACACTTGAATGACACAGTGTATTTATGTAACGGGACACTTGAATGACAGAGTGTATTGATGTAACACGACACTTGAATGACACAGTGTATTGATGTAACTTGAAACTTAAATGACACAGTGTTTTGATGTAACGTGACACTTGAATGACAGAGTGTATTGATGTAACGCGATACTTGAATGACACAGTGTATTTATGTAACGTGACACTTGAATGACACAGTGTATTGATGCAACGTGACACTTGAATGACACAGTGTATTGATGTAACGTGAAACTTGAATGACACAGTGTATTTATGTAACGTGACACTTGAATGACACAGTGTATTGATGTAACGTGACACTTGAATAACACAGTGTATTTATGTAACGTGAAACTTGAATGACACAGTGTATTGATGTGACCTCACACTAGAATGACACAGTGTTTTGATGTAACGTAACACTTGAATGACATGGTGTATAGATGTAACGTGACACTTGAATGACACAGTGTGTTGATGTAACGTGACACTTGAATGACCCAGTGTATTGATGTAACATGACACTTGAATGACACAGTGTAATAATGTTACGTGACACTTGAACAACGCGCTGTATAATGTAACGTGGTACTTGAGCAATCCACGGTATTTACATAATGTGACATTTAAAAAACAGACTGAATAAATTTAACATGCACTTTAACATCACATTGTGTTAATGTACCTATAAAAATATGGTTTCCGTTTGTGTTCCTATCCGATTGCGATATGAAGGTTGTGAGTTGTTATTTCAGGCTGGCAAAGGTTTCTAATTTAGTGCAACATTATTTTACAATATCCCTTTTGAGGTCGGGGGACTTGTATTCCCTTTTTTTTTTTTCAATTTAACTATAAAAAAGTATAATTTCAAACCGCCTATTGCTTGGACCGATAGAATAGGATCTAATACAAGTAACGATATTTCTGGTCATTTGTAAAATAATAAGTAATATTTTACAATATCCCTTTTGAGGTCGGGGGACTTGTATTCCCCTTTTTTTTTTTCAATTTAACTATAAAAAAGTATAATTTCAAACCGCCTATTGCTTGGACCGATAGAATAGGATCTAATACAAGTAACGATATTTCAGGTCATTTGTAAAATAATAAGTACGTTTCTGAATTTTAAAATTTTCCGTTTCGGGCGGGATTGAAGAAGAGGGGGGGGGGGTGGAATTTCGTTGTTATTCTAATGTGAGTTATACAAATATTATTTGGAACAGAACTGTTGCTTGGGTTTATGAAATTAAATCAAATAAGAAAAATCGAAATTTCAGTTTGTGTGTGACGTGGTAAGTAAATTTTAAGATTAGTTCAACCATTTGACAATATTCCGTTTTGTGCCGAGGGGCCCTACATTCGCATTTTCTATTTAATTTTTTTGTATGATCTAGACTATATAAATATAATTGTATGTGTATACGATTCATCCGATCGCAGAAAAACGTTGTTGAGTCGTTGTGCGCATGTCCGCAAAAGTTTCTAAAATAGTTCAATCATTTTTATAATAATCCTTTTGGGGCCTGAGCCCTAACTATTTGTTTTGCATATAAGTTAGATAATGTCTAACAAATCTAATGCATGTTTTGATCAATGACCAACATTGCGTGGGCTTAATTTAGAAATGTACAGATGCATGCTGCCTGCTCACATGTGAAAAGTACTTCTAATGTATTTGGGTACGCCTCAGACAAACATTTTGTGTCAGCAATTATTTCAAAATCATAATTAAAACTTAAATACCTGTTTTTTCTTTGATGCAGTCCATCTCGGGTTCTTGCTAGTTAAAGAGGGGCGACTCATGTGAGTCAGTGGGTGCGAATTTAATTGATCATTTTGACCTTCCTGGAGGTTTTGCAATCCATACGATTAGGGATCGAACTCAAGTGCACTACCACTTGTAATATTAACTCGTCTGCCGAAAGAGTCACCAAGCGATAAACACTGGTTAAGCATAATTTGTTACATATAAATTTGCATTAAAATTAAAACTTCGTAGTTTTGTAAAAAAAAATATTTATGATTTACAAAATTGTTGTTTTTAAATTTGAGGTCAAATAATTATTGCTGTTTGGAATGATTAACACAAAAAACTCTTTAAATACAAAAATAAGCCTAAGTCAACCATACCACTCAATTTTATGTTATAAAAACTTTCGTTTTAAGACTTGAACGTAATTGTTTCCCTTGAAAAAGTAAATATCTTTCATTAAAAAAAAAAATATTCATAAATACTGAAAGATGAATTGATATATCGAAAAAAGTAAATTATAATTTAATTAATATTTTAAATTGGTAGTAAGGCAGCCATTTTCTTTGCAATATAATTTTAAAACTTCTTTTTTTTTAAATAATGTTTTAAACTGTGCATTAGTCTCATCTACCATCAGATTTACCCTAATTACATTCATGAACGAGTTCAAAAACCTTGAAAAAGTTACAACCTCAGAGTCCTTAGTGTGCAAGTAGATGTAATAAATTCATAGAAAGATGATAATAATGGACATATGCTCATCACTTTTAAAAACCAATAACATATAAGAGACCCACAGCTTTCTTAGAGGCTGCACGGTTCACAATATGTCAAGAGACATCTACTTTAAAAAAAACAAAAAAAACTATGTTCTCCTCTGTTGTTCTTGAATTAAATTAAGAATACAGTAAAACTAAATTCACATCTCTCTCTATATGTATAAACGTGTGTATGCATGCATATATGTAGGTATGTATGTCCCGAATTCGCTCCAACACAATTCATGTGATTGCAATAAAACTTTGGTGAGTTGTTAACCAGAAGCCCGTGCATTTATCTCAGGCGTTAAAACCCTTTTAAAATATTCCAATTTTCGGCCGTTGGCATTTAATTCCATTAAGATAGATAAATACACTGCCAAGTGGCTTAACGACAATTAGTGCCGCCATGGGCAGCCACATATTTTCGAGATAGTTTAGCGTTAGAAAACAAGATTCATTTTTGCGCACCCCCCCCCTCCAATTTTCAACCCTGATACCCATTATTTTCAACCATTAAATACTATCAACAATATATCAACACTATTGAGGCGCCCCAGGACGTATGTCCCATCAGCCGGGCCTTAGCCACGCTTCTAGCAACTAGTACTGCCCCCCTTACACACAAAAATAGAAAATGTCTCCTATCCCAACACCCCCCCCTCCTGGAAAGGTTTCTGAATAACCATTGTAGATGGGGAAATATGGTTCTTAGCAAGGGTGGTAAAATGACATTTTTAGTAGCAAGCTTTAAGGTAAGTGTCGGGTATGAGCGTTCATTAGGAATTGTTGCGACTCAATATTATGTTCATTAGTTGTTGAACGCTTTTCCCGCGCTTGACTATTATAGTTAGTGAACGCTCTTCCCGCCATTGTATTTATGACGTATTTTTATGCTGAGTCGTGACGTATTGTCTATGCAGTGTTGTGACGTATGTTTTAGCCGTGCGGCAGTCTTGAGTGGAACCTTGGAGTGATAGGATGTTTATTATATTTACTTAGATATTAAAGTTATAGTTATTATCAAAAGGAGTTGAGTTTGTTAATTGATAGTTAGAATAGTACGACGATTCAACGTATGAAAGAACTGACGAATGTAATCAATCCAAGAAGACGTTAGGAGTTGACATGGGGGCTTCTCATCCGGGATTGGTGAACCTCGTTATTTTCATACTTGAGGTAAAGTACAAGAACATTCTTACTATTCAACTTTAGTGAAGTTACAATCATCGTCGCATGTTCCCGTATTTCATTGTCGGAGCCCCGTTGCCACCGTGTGTCAAGTTTATATGAGTTGCATACGCCAGTAACTCCATCAACCACCTACGTCCAGTATTAGGCTAGTTATGTCCTAACCTGCAACAGGCTAACTACGCCCTGCCCATTATCAAGTTACCAACCTCGTGTCCAGTTCCAGTGAAATAACTACGTCCTGCCCTGTATGAAGTTACCAATGCCGTGTCCAGTTACAGCAAATTAACTACGCCCTGCCCGTTATCAAGCTACTAACCTCGTTTCCAGTTCCAGTGAAATAACTACGCCCTGTCCGTTATCAAGTTGCCAACGTCCTGTTCAGTTCCAGTGAAATAACTACGCCCATCGCTGCATCGAGTTATCTACGTCCTGTCGGTAGTGAGCTACCCACTTCGTGTTCACTTCCAGTGAATTAACTACGCATTTCCCTGTATCGAGTTGTCTACGTCCTGTCGGTAGTGAGCTACCCACTTCGTGTCCAGTGAGCTGTGAAGTCCTGTGGCCTGTCCGGTCACTCAGTTTAACAACGCCCTGTCCTGCTTCAACGAGCCACCAACGTCCCATCCTGCATCAAGCTGCACATGCCCGATCCTGTATTGGTGAGTTACACACGAACTGTCCAGTGTCGGCGATTCGCCTACGTTCTGTCCAGTGAGCTGCCGATGTCCAGTGACCCGTCCCGGTCACCCACACCTCAATGACTGTATCCCGTGATTTGCCAGGGTCTATTAACAATTATTGTTCCTGTGTGACCATTGACAATTGATGCAAGAACCTCCTGTGTGGAACCTATCGACATTTCATTAGCCCACAGGACCTGTGTGTGCTCTGTGTTGTTTATTAATATTTAGTTTACTTCAAGCAGGACATTTCACAACTCAGGCAAGTTATTGATATATTTTTGTTATATATTTTTATGTATATTTGATTGGTTTGTTACAAGAATTTATTTATAGATACCAAGGTTGGTCCTAGCAAATCAAATCAATTAATGGAAACTAGAAGCAAAGCAAAAAAAATGAGCACAGAGGAAAAAATCGCATCTATTAAGAAAACGGGGGAATTACTCTCGTATACGGGAGAGAACCTAGCGGAGTATATAAGAGTTAAGTTTGAAGAACACGTAGGGGAAGAGAGAGAGGAAGAACTTAGAGCTAGAGAGGAAGAACGTATAAATAGACAAAGAGAGGAAGAACGTATAAATAGACAGAGAGAGGAAGAACGTATAGATAGACAGAGAGAGGAAGAACGTATAGATAGAGACAAACAGAGACAATTTGAACTAGCTAAACTTGATAGAGAAATTAGACTTGCAGCAATGAACAACAAAACGGAGGTTGTTCAGGTGAATAATAGCGAGACGAGAACGAACAAAAGTTATCATTTACTCAAAAGTCTCCCAAAGTATGACGACAGTCACGAACTTGACGAGTACATCGTTAATTTTGAACACATAGCCACTCAGAATAATGTTCCGAAAGATGAGTGGATCACCGAACTACAGGTCAGGTTGACCGAGGAGCTACAATCTTTTCTTATGACCGAGGACGTGAGACAAAAACTGTCGGAATACGACACCGTTAAATTACTACTATTAAAACATGCTGGGTACCATGGGGAAAAGTATAGGGATAAATGGAATAGCTTGACACCCGAAAATGACAATTTTAGATCCTTCCATTCTAATCTAGTTAGAAGTTTAGATAACTGGGTGGCAAGCTCAAATACCGAAAAAACATTCGAAGGACTTAAAGACTTATTGTGTCGCAATAAGTTATTATTAAATATGAACAGCGATGCAGTTAAAAGTGTCCTGTTACTTAATGCTAAAAAATGTGAGGACGTGTTGACACAGATCGATAATATTAAATCCTCTGGTCAAGTCAGATTAACAAGAAAAGATAACTCATTTCCTTTGGTAGCGGGTGGTGCCGAAAAATGGGGAGGTCACAGGGAAAAATTGAGAAGTCGATCCGCGGAGGGTGGAGTAATTGGCCCTTGTTTCATATGCGGAAAGGTGGGACACCTAAAGGCCAACTGCCGTCTATGGTATAATAGGGGAACCACACAGACAGGACCTAGAGATAACAGGGGCAGACAAAGTTATAGGTATAGTGGTCAGACTGGATATGACGTTAATAAATACCAAATGCCCAGACACGAGACAAAATGACTAAGGACGAAATACAACCGACAGGATAAAGTATACGGTTCTAATAGGTGGGGAAGAAAGGTTCATATGGGTCCACGTATGTGCGAAATGCAATTTGTTGGTAGTGTGGACGAGGTACTTAGAAAGTCAACAGGGAAGCTAAAAATTGAAAAATGTTTATTATTTGGGAGGGAGGTCTCTCTACTTCGTGACACAGGGTGTACAATAGTGGGTTGCAGAAAGAGTTTGGTATCAGAAAATTCAATAACTGACGTGACGTATCCAATTAAACTAATTGACGGGACGATAAAGACTTATCAAACAGCTTATATTGATATTGAAACCCCTTATTTGAGCGGGAGATTTTTAGCCGCTCTTTTTGAGGACCCAGAAACTGATGTTATATTAGGAAATATAATGGAAGATGATCACAGATCATCATGCTACCACGGTAATGTAGTTACCAGGGCACAAGCTAAAAGAGATTCAGATGGTGATAGACCCATGAAAAATACAATTATGACAATTCCAAAATTATTAATGAACATACAATTAGCAGATGATCAAGCCAGTGATAAGGGGTTAACCAAATACTGGACAAAAGCTGAAAGGAATTGTGTTGAGCACACAAAACAGGGACAAATCACTTACGAGATAAGTAAGAAAATTTTATACCGAGTATTTACCTATAACGTTGGTGGTAGGATTGAGAAGAAAGTAGTTGTAACTGCACCATACCGCAGGATGGTCTTAGACACAGCTCATGCTTCAGCATTGGCGGGACACATGTCTGTTAGGAGGACCAAATACAGAATTTTTTCCGAATTTTTTTTGGCCGAATATGAATAAGGATATTTCAAACTACGTGAAAACATGTCCTGTCTGTCAAAAAGCTCGTCCGCCAGGACATGTTAAACCTATAGAGCTGGGTCAGATGGAGGTGATTGGTATACCGTTTCAGAAAGTTGCTATTGACATAGTGGGACCCCTCCAACTAAGTGCACATAAGAACAGGTATATCCTTACATTGGTTGATATGGCCACTCGATGGCCAGAAGCCATTCCCCTGAAGAATATAACAACTCAAGATATTCATGAGGCATTATTATCCATATTCTCTAGAATGGGGTTCCCAGAAGTTATACTATCAGACAATGGTCCACAATTTTCCTCGGATATGTACGAACAAGTGTGTACACTTCTAAATATAAGGATTAATCGCTCATCTATCTATCACCCACAATCTAATGGAATGGTGGAAAGATTGAATGGTACACTAAAGGGAATGTT
>CAXITT010001582.1:26581-48148 GCA_964033795.1 Lymnaea stagnalis
TAAAGATGGTGTAGATGGTTGGTTTCTGTATGATATACCCTACTAAAGATGGTGTAGATGGTTGGTTTCTGTATGATATACCCTGCTAAAGATGGTGTAGATGGTTGGTTTCTGTATGATATACCCTAATAAAGATGGTGTAGATGGTTGGTTTCGGTATGATATACCCTACTAAAGATGGTGTAGATGGTTGGTTTCTGTATGATATACCCTACTAAAGATGGTGTAGATGTTTGGTTTCTGTATGATATACCCTACTAAAGATGGTGTAGATGGTTGGTTTCTGTATGATATACCCTACTAAAGATGGTGTAGATGGTTGGTTTCTGTATGATATACCCTGCTAAAGATGGTGTAGTTTGGTTTCTGTATGATATACCCTGCTAAAGATGGTGTAGATGGTTGGTTTCTGTATGATATACCCTGCTAAAGATGGTGTAGATGGTTGGTTTCTGTATGATATACCCTACTAAAGATGGTGTAGATATTTGGTTTCTGTACGATATACCCTGCTAAAGATGGTGTAGATGGTTTGTTTCTGTAAGATATATCCTATTAAAGATGGTGTAGATGGTTGGTTTCTGTATGATATACCCTAATAAAGATGGTGTAGATGGTTGGTTTCTGTATGATATACCCTTCTAAAGATGGTGTAGATGGTTGGTTTCTGTATGATATACCCTGCTAAAGATGGTGTAGATGGTTGGTTTCTGTATGATATACCCTAATAAAGATGGTGTAGAAGGTTGGTTTCTGTATGATATACCCTAATAAAGATGGCGTAGATGGATGGTTTCTGTATGATATACCCTACTAAAGATGGTGTAGATGGTTGGTTTCTGTATGATATACCCTAATAAAGATGGTGTAGATGGTTGGTTTCTGTATGATATACCCTAATAAAGATGGTGTAGATGGTTGGTTTCTGTATGATATACCCTGCTAAAGATGGTGTAGATGGTTGGTTTCTGTATGATATACCCTGCTAAAGATGGTGTAGATGGTTGGTTTCTGTATGATATACCCTGCTAAAGATGGTGTAGATGGTTGGTTTCTGTATGATATACCCTAATAAAGATGGTGTAGATGGTTGGTTTCTGTATGATATACCCTAATAAAGATGGTGTAGATGGATGGTTTCTGTATGATATACCCTACTAAAGATGGTGTAGATGGTTGGTTTCTGTATGATATACCCTAATAAAGATGGTGTAGATGGTTGGTTTCTGTATGATATACCCTACTAAAGATGGTGTAGATGGTTGGTTTCTGTATGATATACCCTGCTAAAGATGGTGTAGATGGTTGGTTTCTGTATGATATACCCTACTAAAGATGGTGTACATGGTTGGTTTCTGTATGAAATACCCTAATAAAGATGGTGTAGATGGTTGGTTTCTGTATGAAATACCCTGCAAAAGATGGTGTAGATGGTTGGTTTCTGTATGATATACCCTGCTAAAGATGGTGTAGATGGTTGGTTTCTGTATGATATACCCTACTAAAGATGGTGTAGATGGTTGGTTTCTGTATGATATACCCTACTAAAGATGGTGTAGATGGTTGGTTTCTGTATGATATACCCTACTAAAGATGGTGTAGATGGTTGGTTTCTGTATGATATACCCTACTAAAGATGGTGTAGATGGTTGGTTTCTGTATGATATACCCTACTAAAGATGGTGTAGATGGTTGGTTTCTGTATGATATACCCTACTAAAGATGGTGTAGATGGTTGGTTTCTGTATGATATACCCTACTAAAGATGGTGTAGATGGTTGGTTTCTGTATGATATACCCTACTAAAGATGGTGTAGATGGTTGGTTTCTGTATGATATACCCTACTAAAGATGGTGTAGATGGTTGGTTTCTGTATGATATACCCTACTAAAGATGGTGTAGATGGTTGGTTTCTGTATGATATACCCTACTAAAGATGGTGTAGATGGTTGGTTTCTGTATGATATACCCTACTAAAGATGGTGTAGATGGTTGGTTTCTGTATGATATACCCTACTAAAGATGGTGTAGATGGTTGGTTTCTGTATGATATACCCTACTAAAGATGGTGTAGATGGTTGGTTTCTGTATGATATACCCTACTAAAGATGGTGTAGATGGTTGGTTTCTGTATGATATACCCTACTAAAGATGGTGTAGATGGTTGGTTTCTGTATGATATACCCTACTAAAGATGGTGTAGATGGTTGGTTTCTGTATGATATACCCTACTAAAGATGGTGTAGATGGTTGGTTTCTGTATGATATACCCTACTAAAGATGGTGTAGATGGTTGGTTTCTGTATGATATACCCTACTAAAGATGGTGTAGATGGTTGGTTTCTGTATGATATACCCTACTAAAGATGGTGTAGATGGTTGGTTTCTGTATGATATACCCTACTAAAGATGGTGTAGATGGTTGGTTTCTGTATGATATACCCTACTAAAGATGGTGTAGATGGTTGGTTTCTGTATGATATACCCTACTAAAGATGGTGTAGATGGTTGGTTTCTGTATGATATACCCTACTAAAGATGGTGTAGATGGTTGGTTTCTGTATGATATACCCTGCTAAAGATGGTGTAGATGGTTGGTTTCTGTATGATATACCCTGCTAAAGATGGTGTACATGGTTGGTTTCTGTATGATATACCCTGCTAAAGATGGTGTACATGGTTGGTTTCTGTATGATATACCCTGCTAAAGATGGTGTAGATGGATGGTTTCTGTACGATATACCCTGCAAAAGATGGTGTAGATGGTTGGTTTCTGTATGATATACCCTACTAAAGATGGTGTAGATGGTTGGTTTCTGTATGATATACCCTACTAAAGATGGTGTAGATGGTTGGTTTCTGTATGATATACCCTACTAAAGATGGTGTAGATCAGTGGTCCCCAAACTTCTGCCCGCGGTCTGGTACCAGTCCGTGGATCAAATGGTACCGGGCCGCCCAAGAAACATTAAATTATTTCCATTTTGTTTACTGCGGTCTATTTCTCTTGGGATTGTTCGCCTGTTGCACTGAGAGCATCATATTTTGTGGCTAACCGTATTGCCAATGCTAAAAAGCCTTTCACTGTTGGTGAAGAATTGATCTTGCCCTCCACTAAAGATATTTGCCGTGAACTGCTAGGAGAGTCTGCTGTTAAAAACATAGGATATCTGCCTCTGTAGCCAAGCACTGTGACTAGGTCGCATTTAGGAAATAGCCGAAGACATTAAGACACAATTGTTGGAGATGTTTAATACATCACCGTGGTACGCTCTACAAGTTGTGGAATCTACAGATATCGACAGCAAGGCAATACTACTTGTTTATGTGCGATTATCTTTATCAGGAGGATGGGCATTAGGATTTGTTATGTGCACTATATTTGCCAACCAACACCACAGGAGCAAAACTGTTCAAGTCACTGGATGGTTATATATCAGGACAACTAAAACGGTCCTTTTGTGTCAGCATATGCACAGACAGAGCTGTTGCCATGCCTGGACGACTGTCTGGTGTAATGGCTCAGATTAAGGATGTTATGTTGCACCTGAGAGTCAATGTACGCATTGCATCATTCACATGGAAATACTGGCAAGCCGCATAATATCACCGGAATTTAACAGTGTATTGATTGATGTCGTTAAAGTTATTAACCACATCAAAGCACACGCCCTTAACTCACACCTGTTTCATCAGCTTTGTGAGGAGATGGACGCAGGTCACAAATGCCTTCTCTTGTACACAGAAATAAGATGGTTATCCAGAGAAAAATCGCTCACCAGTGTTTTTTAATTATGAGGACCATTGCAAAGATTTCTCTCAGAAAAGAAATCACTGCTGGTAACATATTTCAGTGACAAGGTATGGGTCGCAAAACTGGCTGTCACCTGTGTGACATATTCAGCCTGCTCAATGAACTCAATCTGTCCCTTCAGGTGCTTCAGGTGAGAATGGCAACTGTTTTCAAGTTGGCAGACAAAGTAGCTGCATTTAAAGCCAAACTGGCGTTGTGGGGACTGTGCGTGAACAGAGGCATTTTGAACATATTTCAAACATTACCGGGGATTTTAGGTGAGACTGAGCCTGAGCCAACACCGGCCTTTAGGATGTGCGACCTACGCCCTCGCACAGGCTGCCGTGGCCATAGGGGAGCCTGAGGTGCCAAGAAAATATTTAAATTCCCTTCTTTTATTATAGTAAAGCGTGAACCTCTGGTCCAGGGTTGAGAAATGGTATTCTAACTTTACGTACACAGTGTGTGCTTAGGGCGCCATCAAGTATCTTCGAAAGTAGGAAAAAGCATTGCATTTGGGCGCCATGGAAGAAAAAATGAAATTGCAATAAAATAGATGTTCTGATCTAAAGGCTAAGGAAAAAATGTCATCAGTAGGCTAACTGTTCATACTGTTCAAATACAAGTTTTAAAAAATTAATTTTATTGTTCAGTGTTTATTTTTATAAAAACATAGGTAATAAACTCATTACGCAATAACTAGTTTTTCCATTATTGATTATATTTAAAAGGGTACGCCAAAACTAAGCATGCACAGGGCACCAGCAACCGTGGGGCCGGCCTCAGGCCGAGCATTCACTCTCCCAGTTGGTGCACGATCACCTGTCTTTTGTGTTAAAAAACTTCGAGCGCTACTTCCCAACCGCAAAAGACCTACGAACTGGTAAGGAATGGATCCACGACCCCTTTCTCAACAACCCAGGCGAATCTAGTATGGTATGTCTGTGCAAGAAGATAAACTGCTGGAGGTTGCAAATGACGGCGGCCTTAAAACTACGTTCGAGACAACAACTCTGCCGGTGTTCTGGATTAAAGTCATGGCGGAATACCCTGAAATTGCCACCATAGCACTTAAATCCCTATTGCCATTTCCGACGTCCCATCTGTGTGAAGCGTGGTTTTCTGCAGTGGCATCAACCAAAACAAAACAACGGAATAAACTTGACATAAGCAAAGCACTTTGGGTGTCATTGTCTCCTATGACCCTCCTGATGGAACCGTCTCGTTGAAGAAAAACAAGCTCAAGGTTCTCATTGATTTACCGTTCTAGTGAGTTAAAATGATAAATCACCTTATAATCATTTTTTGGTGTAATTGTATATTATTTTGAAGGCATACAATCAAATTAAAATTATAAAATCAAAATAATCTAAAAAATTAAATAATCAACTCCTTCCCCCCCCCCCTCAAAAGCGCGCTGCGGTAAAATTATCAAATGTTGTCCGGTCTGAATCATTTTTTAGTGTAAATGTATATTATTTTGAAGGCATACAATCAAATTAAAATTATAAAATCAAAATAATCTAAAAAATTAAATAATCAACTCCCTCCCCCCCCCCCCTCAAAAGCGCGCTGCGGTAAAATTATCAAATGTTGTCCGGTCTGCGGCGTTACAAAATTTGGGGACCACTGGTGTAGATGGTTGGTTTCTGTATGATATACCTTACTAAAGATGGTACATTTTAGTAGTTGTGTAAAATACCCTAAAAGGGTATCAGCATTCAACACCATCCAGCCACACCTTTAGTTTGAAAGCTTTATTCCTTAGGTTTAAATTCAAATCTTCAAGTGTGAATACAGAGCTTTTTAACAAATCCCCCCCCCCTTTTTTTTTTTACACACACACACTATGTCAAGGGGAACAACCAAATATCATTAAGTGGAGAAATAAGTATTGTTGCAGCACAATGTTGCATTCACTTCCCTGTCCTGTATTAAAAACACAAACAAAAAAAACAATTACACCCAGAGCCTAAGCAAGACCATTTCAATCATAAAATTTACAGATGATACCACCAAAGTTGGCTTAGTATCTAAAGGAGAAAGGTTAGAACAATACTTTGAGGCTTTATCAGTGGGTGCGAAGAAAATTTTGTTCAGCTGAATGTCTCAAAAAAAAAGGAAAGAAATTTGGTTGTCGATTTCCAAAAGGAGAATCGCCCAATTTCAGATGTCACAATAAAAAAATAACAGTACAGATCAAGTCGACACATCTCAGTGCCTAGTTGTCACCATTGGTGACATGGCATGAACACAGCCGAATTGTGTGTAAAAAAAAAAAAAAGGCAACCAAAGACTTTTCTATTTTAAAAGATTGTACTAACTCAGCATGAACAAGACAAGTTATTGAATTATTCTACAGGGCAACAAGCGGGAGCCTGCCAAATGTCAATGTTACCTGCAGGTGTGTGAATTGATCGCCTGACATCAAACACTGACTCAATAGAATCATCACGTAACATACAAACTAAAACAGCCCTCACTTGAACTATTGAAAGAAAAATGCTTTAGTAAAATGGAATATTTTTTTAGATGATACATCCCACCCTCGTCATCACAGATACTTAGGTCAGCTCAATCAGGGGAATTCTTTCAGTTAGGACAGAAAAATATTAAAGTCTGTTAGAGTTTATGAATGTGCTCCCCCCCTCCCCAGTGGTTACCAAATCTGAATGATCACTAATTATGTCATTATTGTCACTGAGGGAGTTAAGTTTTATGTTACATAATGACTTTTCCACCAGAGAAACACTTTACTTGTCCTGTGTTTAATTTGTTACGATTTTAAAAATGTTGTCGCGGTTAAAATACATACTTATTTATGTGCTGAAATTGAATATGTACAACATATTTTCAGTTATTTGGATTAGTACAAGAATTTTATCTCTAATCTATTTTGTTTCAGCTTACCATTTTGTCTCAGAGGAGCAGTTTAAGAAGTTAATTTCTGAAAATGGCTTCATTGAATATGCTCAATTTTCTGGAAATTTCTATGGAACAAAGTAAACAAAAAAAAAGCCTTTAAAAAAAACTCACATCTAATTTTATTTAAGAGCATTCTATTTATATCAATCAGTCTGTTAATCTTCATTTTTTGGTTATCGTCATGGTTACATTAAGCATTCGGAACATTTCAGTAAAACGTCGGTGAAGGAGATTACAAATTCTGGAAAACTCTGTGTACTAGATGTTGAAATCAACGGAGTCAAAAATATTAAAAAATCTGGCCTCAAGCCAACACCAAGATACATCTTCATTAGCCCACCAAGCCCGGAAGTTCTGGTATGTCTTAAACATTGGCAGGCGTTTATTTTATTTAGTCTTAACCCTCTTATCTTACCGTGTAAAAAAAAGCATTCAGTTGTACATCTGGGTTTAATAAACTATAATAGTCTGAGGTTTTTTTAAATTTTAAAAATAAATTTTTTTAAACCCCCCAAAAACCCCCCCCCCCCCCACTCCCCGTAAATTATTGTTAACAGGTCGTCTTTGGCTCATGGATAAAATATTACTGAAAGGCTCTCCTTTATAATAATATTTGCTTTAATAATTCAAATTTCAAATTTTGAAAACTAAATTTGCATATTGTTATCTAAAAATTTTTTTACTGAAACAAAAAAAAACTCACCTTATATACCTATCCAGTGAGACTGACTTTTACTCAAGGCGTACATGTTAAACTTCATTTGTCAGATTTAAGGTAGGTGGATTCTTAAATGTATAGGTTATCAGTTTGTGTAAGCCGAGTTTCAATGATATGAACATCAACCTTTTTTTTACCCGCTCATTTGTTTAGGAAAAAAGACTGAGGGATAGAAAGACAGAAACTGAGGAGAGTTTAAATAAAAGACTGGCAGCAGTTAAAGAGGCTCAAGAATATGGTAAGTACAGGGCCATTTATCGTATAGTGGGGAGGGGGTGTGTGTCAAATTACATATAATTGAAATCTCATATAAATCACTTGGGTTTTAAACTGGTTTTTTACCTTTTGTTTGTGCATGCACACCAGATGTGCTGTGATGTGATTTCAGCTCTTATTCTTCAATTTAAATGTAACAGAATCTTGCTCAGATCTTCATTGTCATCAAATTAGTCTATTTCATTTTTGCTATCAATTCCCGGTGGCACTAAAGCCCGTGTATGGCTTTGGCCCGCCTCTTGACTTACTTCCACTCACACCTGATGCCTTTCTTTCCCATGTTTGGATTCCCAGCTGCTGTAGATCTTTGTCCACATCATCCCTCCATCTAAGCCCAGGTCTGCCTTTCAGCAGTTTTCAACTGGGGTTTTAGTGGTGCACCCTCTTTACTCAGTGCTATGTGATCAGCGTATGCAAGATACTGAAGGTGATGGTTGTAGACAGTGCCTATTGGTTGTAGACAGTGCCTATTGGTTGTAAACAGTGCCTATTGGTTGTAGACAGTGTCTATTGGTTGTAGACAGTGCCTATTGGTTGTAGACAGTGCCTATTGGTTGTAAACAGTGCCTATTGGTTGTAGACAGTGTCTATTGGTTGTAGACAGTGCCTATTGGTTGTAGACAGTGCCTATTGGTTGTAGACAGTGCCTATTGGTTGTAGACAGTGCCTATTGGTTGTAGACAGTGCCTATTGGTTGTAGACAGTGTCTATTGGTTGTAGACAGTGCCTATTGGTTGTAGACAGTGCCTATTGGTTGTAGACAGTGCCTATTGGTTGTAGACAGTGCCTATTGGTTGTGGACAGTGCCTATTGGTTGTAGACAGTACCTATTAGTTGTGGTAAGGTTCCCTAGATTTTGTGGATTCCTCCATTTCCTACAAGGCAGCCGGTTGTGATTTTGGTCCGCCTCAGGTATTTTATTTCCACAATACCCGCCATATCTGGTTGGTTTTCCCCTATCGGTCACCTGGTGAGGCGCTCGATGGAAGATAGCTACGTCCACACGAGTTTTACTGTCTGCAGTATTTGTTACAAGATAATGAGAGAGACATTAAATTTATACCCAATTTAGTAAGAACAGTAATCTTTTATTGTCAACAAAAATATGCCATTGTAATGGTTGGTACATAGGTTAGTACATAGGTTGGATGTTTAGAAATTATATGACTAAAGAATGTCTTTTTTTTTTCCTTTCGTCAACAGCTGACACAGGTGCCTATGATTTTATCATTGTGAATGATGACCTGGAACGAGCATATTCAGAACTTAAAAGTAAATTAGCTGAAGTAAGTGAATCAGACAAAGCTTTGGAATTAGAAGCCATTTATTCTTGCTGGAAACTTTGCCTGTTGTATTTATCTAAAAAATATTTTTGTGTGTTTTTCTTCATCTTTCCAATGTTGCATTCCTCAGTTGTGTGAGATGTGAGAATTTCCTCTGCCTCATTTCTCATCTTATCTGTTATACAAAATTAGGTTTTTATGTCACCAGAGATCTCTGTGTTGATTCCATGTTGTAAAGTCTTTCCAGTCTTTTTTATGTGAACTGTTTAAAGGGGGTTACTTCATAATCCAGGGTTTATCTTCTGGAGTGGTAGTCACTGGAGAGAGAAACACCAGAGATCTCTGTGTTGATTCCATGTTGTAAAGTCTTTCCAGTCTTTTTTATGTGAACTGTTTAAAGGGGGTTACTTCATAATCCAGGGTTTATCTTCTGGAGTGGTAGTCACTGGAGAGAGAAGTCAATAAATAAGTTTGGAACATTTCTCTAAAAATAAAAACCTTTTTTTTTTTTTTTCTCTCTTTCTTTTAGGAACTCAACATTGTTCAAGAGAACTTTAAGTAGAGAGGCTGGGCGGTCAGAGAATAGGAGATGAACAAATATATTTTAACATAATGGTGTGAATCTTTGTTATTATAATTAATACAATGGTGCATTCTAACATTTAGTTTTAGAATGTTTCTGATCTGTCATTTTATTGGAATAGTTGTTTTTCAGTGCATATTGTTTTATAAATCCGCTGTTGACTCATAACTATAAACAAATTGACTCATAACTATAAACAAATTGACTCATAACTATAAACAAATTGACTCATAACTATAAATAGCTGTTTAGATTTTTACTTTAGAAACGTTTCATCATTTTTCAGTCATGTGTTTCATTACTTGCCAATTAGCAAGTGTATTTTTTTTTAGTTGACATATCAGATTATTGAATGCAAAAAAAATTTTTTTTTTTAAAGAAGGAGATAAATTTACATCTGGGATTGAAAAAAATTATGGTTTTTAATAGAAAAAAATAACTAAGAATCTAACTAAATGAACTGGAGCACAGCTACTGTTAGAATACATTCTGGTTCCAAATATGCTTTTGGTAAAGGTTCTTGAAAACTATTGGTTAAAATATGTAGTATAATATAACAATGTAGCCTATTTGTCATTCTTATTTGCACATAGTGTGACCAGATCACTCCTGTTTTGCTTACAAGTTACTGGCTTGAAAAGGGCTTGTAAACAAAACAAAAAATTGTCATTCAATTTTACATGGCATGTGGTGTTTTAGTTTTAGTAAGGTTAGCGTCACTTTGCTGTATTTCATTACTCGACTGAAAACAATGTTTTGAAATATGCAGAGACAGATTTTTTGGTACATCATTTCAATTTTTATACTACAGGTATTACTATATTATGTGTTCTATTTCATTCTAGACCAGCCTTAAGCTGAAATGCTGCAGGGGTAGCAGGAGGGGGTTCTGCTTCTTTTTTTTATTCCTCTCACAATCTGTCACAGATTGTCATCCATATGGCATGCATAATCATCAATCTGTCTTCAGTATGGCATGCATTGTCGTCAATCTGTTATATATTTTTGGAATGTAAAAAAAAAAAATCTGTTGAAAAAAATTAAAACAGTATGGGGTAGATGATTTGACACTTGATCTAGATATGGTTGATTCAAATTGATTGATTTTGTCAGTTCAATCCACGATATTAGTCACTCAACCATACCAGTTCAACACACTTTAAGACCATGAAATAAATCAGATAGCACAAACCACTTTCCTAGACATGATTGATTGTCAGTGGAAGATCAAGATAACACCTACACTAAAAACAGGATTGAGGAAGTCTGTTAAGCGAAATTGTCAAGAATGCGCCTTCAATAAAGCTATACAGTTTTTGCTGGCTGCTGATAAGTGACAGATAATTATATGCCTGAACTTTAAGGTTTGTGTCACAGGTCTGGGAATGACTGATTTGAGGGACTAGTTCAGATTTTTGGTTAGAGTTTCAAAACATAGAACATTGCTTTTATTGACAAATCTAATCTTGATATCAACACTCTTTGCATGGCAAACAATGATACACATAGATGATTATAATATTAGGAAAGAGGAAGTCTATTAAGCAAAATTGTCAAGCTATAAAGTGTTTCTGGCCGCTGATATGATACAGATTCTTGGAATGACTGGTTTGAGGGACTGGTTTCAAATTGTTGGTTAGATTTTCAAAACATGGAACATTGTTTTTATTGACGAATGGTTTTTGTTGACGAATGTAATCTGATATTATACATTCTTTTCATTGCAACTATGGGTACTCGTGCATGATTATAATATTATAGACCTCATGATTAATATTGCTTATAAATATCAATTTAATCGATGCTTTTAGTTCAACATTCCTCCATGTCTCACTTTACACAATATTTTGAATAGCTGCAATATTGGTTATATTACTTGTACTTGATGAAAGATATGCCATTTATTTCCAATCTAACCGTAAATTTGGCCTGATATATAGTTTTTTTCCTCTTTTAAAAAACAAAATTAATCCAAATTAAATGGGGTCTTCCATGTAAATCTGTCTAGTGAATGTCTTATATATATGAGTATACAATAAGTAATACTTCATTGTTGCTATGTTATTTTGGTTGTTATATTGTTTATTTTACATTTAAAAGTTGACATTTCTGTTCATGACATGGACATCTAGGAAGAATTACCTCAAATTCTGGAGGCCGTTTTCTTGTTAATTCATTGTAATTTTTAAAAAAACAACTTAATATATATTTTTTTTACTACCAAATAAAACAAAAGAACATTTTAAAAACCTGTCTGATGTTACACATAGCAAATGTCCAAGTAAAGATAGAGCAAATCAATACCAGAGGCAGAATAATTATAATGAATGATTTGATGCCTCCCTTATTTTTCTTACAATGACTTACAATATTAGGTGCCACCCATATATTATTAAGTGCAAACTGAGGGTTGTTGAGTTAGGAGAATTTTTAAAAAAAAATTTCCCATTCAAGGGCACACAAACAATTTATTGATCATTATGGCTCCTGGTTTGAATTCAGAGCTTGCCTTCTCTTAGTTGAGTTGCTATCCAAAGTTAATGAGTCCCATCCACCCGGGGTGCTTGGGATGTTGGCTTTGGTGGGGATTGAACTCCAGACCACCACCTGTTTGGATTGAGTCAGTTTAGACCGCTTGGCCACCCAGCAAAGAAGCATGTGGGGGGTCGACAAAATGTGTATGAACATTTATGTACAAAGTCTGTGAAAATCATCCTGAAAGTCTGACTGCATATTTATATCTCTAACAAAACCAATATCAACTTAAAAATTGGTGAAATGGATGATTTCTAAGTATTTTCAAAGGCAAGTTAGTAAATGAGTATAAAATGTAAAAACCACAGCAGTGTCTTTTGTAATCATCCTCATACTGCTCTTTATTTTGTTGTTGTTCGCAAATGAAAAAGATGGGGCAACAGTAATAATTAGCCCAGTGTCAGCTTTAACTTTTTACTTCAACTTTCTTTAAGTCCACTATTCGCCTGTGTATGTTTCTGTGCTGGTGGCGTAATTATGTTGTTCGGCTATTTAAACACGCTTTATAGTGACTTCGTTTAATGGCAGTGTGGTTCACAATTGTCTTTAAATAAATTGAAACAGGAATTTTGAGTTGAGGGCTGATGACTACTGACTACTGATGATGTGAAAAATTCTTATTTGCACAAAGTGGGGTGTGAAAACTTGCTTACAGGACATGTGGATGGACCCATTCCTGTAGATATTTTATTAATTTACCAGGATGTCTTGAATATCACAGCAATTACTTATTGATGAAATGTATAGCTTACTATATTGGTATTAAAAAAAATTGATGAACTTGGAGTTGCATAAATGACATATAATTGTTTTTATTTTTAAGTTATGATAATAGAAGTTTGTTTTTATCAAATTTTATTTAAGTAATTTGTTTAGCATTTTTTAACAGACCTACATATTAATTATAATAAGGAAATAAAAACAAAATTATTATTTATAGTTATGTTGATTGTTTTGTAGATATTTTAAAATTAGCATCAATATGAATGTTAGTAGTTAGTTGTATTTCAGTTAATTGGGATCACATATAAATGAAGTTTTTTTTGTCTGTGTTGATTAATGTGCAGTGCTAAAGAAATTTGGCAAACTTTGATTAGTGTGCAGTGAGAAAGAAGTTCAGTCTGTTCCGATATCAGTGAAGTGAAGACTATTTATTATTGAATATTATTATGCTATTTAAGAAGAGTTCAATATTAAACCCAAAGTTCTGTCCATTGGCTTTGAAACTCACTATAAAAATCTAAATGATATTATTATTTAAATGGCCATATTAATTTCAACTGCTTAAACTTACAGCAGGTCTAGGGGCAGCTGGTAAATTAGCAAAGGTGGGGCAGAAATAAAAATCTTAGAGGTCATGACTGCTCAATTAATTAACATAATAAAAGTTCACAAATACAACTTGTGGGGTTAAATCAGCATAAACAGATATACTTCTGAACAAATAAAGATATTAATAACTGATTGACGTCACCTGCCTTACATAGCAAAAACAAAAATAGCCAGACACATTGATTGAATAGTTGGTCATTTCTTGTGTGTATTAGTTCACTTTCACGCATCAATTCAATCATTTTATAACATTCAGATCACACTGGTCTATTCTCAACAGACAATCTTTGCTGTGGCAATGGAAGTTGATCTAATTATAAACTAACAAAGTTGTGGAAGCACATTTGAACAGTAACTGTCGTCAGACACTTCCTCTTCTCATGAATTTCAATAATTCAATAAATAAAATATTTAAACAAACAAAAAAAAAAAATTCTATGTTTAAAAAAAGAAAGAAAAAAAAAGCTTTGTGCTTTATGTATTTAGGAAGGTTGAGAACCACTGTGTTAATGGGTCATTGTTTGAGTCCAGTCCAAAAGATACCATTTAACTTATTAAATAAAGTTTGTCAACTTCTTTGTTTCTTCGTAATAATATTTAAGTTAATATTTTAAAAAATTAAAATCCTTCCATAAGGGTGGCAAAGTTTTAACTTAAAATGGAGAGCTATTATACAAATTATTCAAGGCAATTATTAAAAAAAAAAAAAAAAAAAAGTAAACAGATTGAAAGGCCCCGTTAAAAAATTCGGGTCCATAATAATGTGTCAAAAATGATCGCTTCTAAGTGAAGTGATGTTGGACAGGTATAACTTTGTTATTACATTGCTTTTAAAAACGTGTTACGTAAAGTAACTTGCTAGGTAAGACCTCTTACAGTGGCGTCGACAGTAGGCGTTTACAGCGCAAGCTTGGCTCGGAAAAGGGGAAAGGGGGGGGGGGGAGGGGTGACTAGAATTAGCAGGCTAGTTTTTAATTTCGGACTCCTATTGAAAATCAACGAAAAACTACACAAGGGGATTGTTGATACCGCCGTACAGATGCGTTGACCCAGTTGAAGCCGGTTCTGTCAATATCCTCTTCATGCGTACGAAATATGGAGGTAACGGGTAGGGCGGCGGGTGGGGAGGGGGGGCGCTTTGAAAGAGAGGATATTCGAGAAGACTTCGCGTAAAAAAAAATGAAATCCTCGTCGTATGTCTGGAACTAACGCTAGTGATGCAACCTTGGAAACGTGAATGCATTTTACGAAAATACAGTTATTTTACCATTGAAAGCGTTCTTAAACACGAGGTCGGTATGACAGTGTTAGCGAGGAAGACAAGCCTCTGGACTCATTCGATATCACATACGTATTTTTCTCTCCATCTTTCATCAAAGGCTGCTTCCCGGAGGCATAAAGTCCAGCTACCTTGTGGGATTGGCCACCCTCGGGTTCGCCGTCATCATGAACGTTTCCGGTGTGGCCACCCCCGAATGGTTGTCTGCATCAGATCCCAGCCCACCCTTTATAAAACTAAGTCTGGGACTGTGGAGGCCGTGCATCCAAGACGAGTGTGGCGACATACCCGACGCTAACAAAGGAGGTAAGACGTCATAATTTCTTGACAACTAGAAGTCATCGTCTAGAATTATTTGTTTGTTTCGGTCGGATTTAATGGTAAGAGATGTGTTATAGATGTATCCGTTTATCCGAACTAACTGGTAACAGGGTTTGTTCGGATAACCTATTGTTTCTGATCAGTTAGCACTGGCCGTAAATTTCCGTTGAGGACTTTTTTTGCAATGAATATACTCTTACATTAGACGCGTACGGTAATTTGTTGTACAGCGTAGTATGGTAATTTGTTGTAAAGCGCATTGTGGTAATTTGTTGTACAGTGTAGTATGGTAATTTGTTGTACAGTGTATTATGGTAATGTGTTGGGAAGTGTAATATGGTAATTTGTTATACAGTGTATTATGGTAATTTGTTGTACAGGGTATTATGACAATTTGTTATACAGTGTATTATGGTAATTCGTTGTACAGTGTATAATGTAAATTACACATCTACTTTCAGTTATTTCAGTTTTAAAATTCTTTCCTTTAGCTGCCAGTCCCTTATCATTAATGTGTTACATTGACAGATATCTAGTGTTTCAGATAACCAGTGTTTCAGATATCCAGTGTTTCAGATAACCAGTGTTTCAGATAACCAGTGTTTCAGATATCCAGTGTTTCAGATATCCAGTGTTTCAGATATCCAGTGTTTCAGATATCTAGTGTTTCAGATATCTAGTTTTTCAGATATCCAGTGTTTCAGATATCCAATGTTTCAGATATCCAGTGTTTCAGATACCCAGTGTTTCAGATATCCAATGTTTCAGATAACCAGTGTTTCAGATATCCAGTGTTTCAGATATCCAGTGTTTCAGATAACCAGTGTTTCAGATAACCAGTGTTTCAGATATCCAGTGTTTCAGATATCCAGTGTTTCAGATATCCAGTGTTTCAGATATCCAGTGTTTCAGATAACCAGTGTTTCGCATAACCATTGTTTCAGGTAACCAGTGTTTCAGATATCCAGTGTTTCAGATATCCAATGTTTCAGATATCCAGTGTTTCAGATATCCAGTGTTTCAGATATCCAATGTTTCAGATATCCAGTGTTTCAGATATCCAGTGTTTCAGATAACCAGTGTTTCAGATAACCAGTGTTTCAGATATCCAGTGTTTCAGATATCCAGTGTTTCAGATATCCAGTGTTTCAGATATCCAGTGTTTCGCATAACCATTGTTTCAGGTAACCAGTGTTTCAGATAACCAGTGTTTCGCATAACCATTGTTTCAGGTAACCAGTGTTTTAGACAACCAGTGTTTTAGATAACCATTGTTTCAGATAATTATCCTTTCAGATAACTAGCCTTTCAGATAACTAGCCTTTCAGATAACCAGTGTTTCAGATAACCAGCGTTTCAGATTAACAGCGTTTTCAGAGAACCAGCGTGACTATTTCCCGGAATAATTTATTTCGTAGAATTATATACAATTGCAGTTACGAACTTACAAACCACAAACTGAAAATCCAAACTTGTTTGTTGTTGTTTTTTTCCTTCAGACATCTTGAAGGTCTGTGAAGCGTTTACCATATTAGGTGTTCTAGCGGAGCCGCCTTTGCCTTAACCTGTGAACTGAGTGCATTCGTTTTCCTCTCCGCTTCGTGATGGTCCCAGCTTAACCTTTGCTCTCAGTTGCCGAATCACCGGAAGAGTCTCATATTTCAATCTAGGCAACCAGTTCACACCCTTAGTCGTCATTTTCCTAGTACTTCCCACGATGTGCAGGTCCCCTGAGAAAGTAATTACTGAAGCCGCCTTTGCCTTGGGATTAGCCGGGGTAAGTTACCCACAGAGTAAAATGCAGTGGACAAGGAAAAGGGAGCTGAGGGGCGAGTTCACCCAGGGTGTCACTTTTTCCTTTTATGAAAAAGAGGGGGGGGGGATTTTAACTGACTATACAGTTTTGTTTTTTTCGTGGAGTGGGGGTGGGCAAAACTATTTATCCACCCTTGGCGGCACAAACCCTAGATGGTAAGATTTTCTCGTAATACTGGAATAGAAGTGAAAGCTTAGTGACATCAAATATACCGCGCCACGCAGAAGTAACCGGTAGATAGTAAGACATAAGTAAGAGACTTGTTTTTAATTCACTCAACAGACACATTACAGCAAATGCTTTGTTGGGGAGGGGGTGGGGAGAGAAGAATTTCTGGAAGCTCACTCAGTAAGAGCTAACATAATACGTTTTTCAAAAAAAAATAATTCTTCTAATATTAAACGTATAACTAATTTTAATCTTTTCATATCCAGCCTATCTCTCTTACAGTTAATTTCATCTTTCATTCGTCTCTCTTAAAGTTACTTTCATCTCTCTTACAGTTACTTTCATCTTTCTTAAAGCTACTTTTATCTCTATTACAGTTACTTTCATCTCTCTTACAGCTACCTTCATCTTTCAATCATTTGTATTTACAGTTACTTTCATCTTTCAGTCGTCTCTCTTACAGTTACTTTTAGTCATCTCTCTTACAGTTAATTTCATGTCTCTTAAATTCATAGTTTTATCATTTGAAATCTGTCTCTTGCAGTTGTTTTCATCATCGCCTGTTTTTGGTGTCTGGGGTGGCAAGGCCAAGCAGGACTTCAGTGACCCTTACCTCGGCTACTCATTCTACCTCAGGGTGGCCAGTCTCTTCCTCATCGCCGTCGGAAGCGGGGTGGTGTTNTCTCTCTTACAGTTACTTTCATCTTTCTTAAAGCTACTTTTATCTCTATTACAGTTACTTTCATCTCTCTTACAGCTACCTTCATCTTTCAATCATTTGTATTTACAGTTACTTTCATCTTTCAGTCGTCTCTCTTACAGTTACTTTTAGTCATCTCTCTTACAGTTAATTTCATGTCTCTTAAATTCATAGTTTTATCATTTGAAATCTGTCTCTTGCAGTTGTTTTCATCATCGCCTGTTTTTGGTGTCTGGGGTGGCAAGGCCAAGCAGGACTTCAGTGACCCTTACCTCGGCTACTCATTCTACCTCAGGGTGGCCAGTCTCTTCCTCATCGCCGTCGGAAGCGGGGTGGTGTTCGCACAAGGCAGATGATCCGGGGTGTCTTACGTGCCCATCGGATAGGAGAACATGACTCGGTGATCAAGTGTACAGGATAGGAGAAGATGGGCCAGCAAGGGGGCTCTTAAAACACTTTGTTGAAAGGCTTTCCCCTTCATTTTTATGACACAAGTGCATTTCTATGATTTTATACTATTGTACAGCCCAGAATTGTTGGAGAAAGAGACAAGTACTTGAGAGTTCTCACTTTAAATCACCCTCCATCAATCACGTTTCCTCTGTAATCCTCCTTCCAGTATCATTTGAGACCCATCACTCTCTCTTTTTCTACCTCCCTCCATTCCTCTCCCCAACTATTCCCCTTTCTCCACCCTCTCCTTCTATCCCTATGCCCTCTCTATCTCCCCCTCCACATTCACTCTCTCCCCCTCCCTCTAAATGCCGTTTTATTAACTAAATTGTATTTTCATCAATGATAGAGGTTGGATTAGACGTAGGGCAAAGAGTCTGAGACAAAAGAAATTTGGTCGATGAGAGTTATGCCCATAGTGTTGTAACGGGGCTAAGCCCTGGCAACATTGCCCACAGTGTTGTAAAGGGGCTAGGCCCTTGCAACATTGTCCATAGTGTTGTAACGGGGCTAGGCCCTGGCAACATTGTCCACAGTGTTGTAACGGGGCTAAGCCCTGGCAACATTGTCCACAGTGTTGTAACGGGGCTAAGCCCTGGCAACACTGTCCACAGTGTAGTATCGTCGTTAAACTGTTTCAATGTTGCCAGGCAACTCTCTCTCTATCCCCCCCCCCCGCGCCCCTTTTCTCTCCCTTTCCAACATATATTTTCAGGGTTTCTCACACTTTGTTTAACTCATGTCCCTTTGTACCGAGTATCATTTTGTTTGTTGGTCATCTGCATAGCCAATGTTGATCTTATTGTATTGTATGACTTATCTCGTTACATCTTGTTTTTATTACATAGTAAACTTGTCAACTTTTGACTTCAACATTTCATTTACTGTTTATAATGTGATGTAAAAATGAAAACTGCTTCTTTCTAACTGATTTCCATATAACTTACTTAGTGTCTGCTTAGTTTCGGCCACAACTTAATAAATTGTCTTCTCCAACCGGCTGACAGGTGCGGGTGAGAAATTGACGAAAATGGCAAATTTTGAATAATTTTTTATTATTAGTTATTTGGTTTTATTAACCATTTCTCTATTACATTTTTATATTTGTTTTTATAAAAGTAAGTTAGAAAATATAATAAATTACACATTTCCTGACCCTATCAATCAGAAAAATGTCAAAATTGTCATATTTTTAGTGTTTTTACCCCTTTGCTATGAGTATTTGGAATCGCCCAATCCCTATGTCTTTGGTATGGTTGGAAAGATGGTGATTTCGGGGTCAAGATAAATATAGCTTATGATCACAAAGAAAATTACAAAGGCAACCGAACCTTTCGATCGCCGGTCTAGCAAAATTTGGTATTTTCCTGTCCTACTTCGTGTATCACGTGATCAAACCCTGACCTTTGAATAAAATGAGCATTTTGATTGGTTCCTGTGTAGGAAATCTGTTTGTAAAGGTCACTTCCGGTATAAACAAACAGTAAATAATTTCGTGAGGCTTTAGCAAGTTCGATATGTAATTTGTCGGTAATAAATTCATTTGAGGAGTTAAAAAACAACTAAATAAGTAAATAACCACACAAAATGAGTTGGCTTTGATTAATTGCCATAATAAACATGATTAATGCTTCTCCTTTTCGGAGAAGACCAAGACTGAGTACACTAAACTACTAAGACTAAGCCTACTCCAATGCCTAGTGCTAGTCGCTTCAAGTTCAAGCATCGCTACGCTACTTTACCAGCAGGAAAAACATAGAAAAATACTATGCCTTGGTAAGTCTTAAAAATCTATTTTTCATTTAGATTCAAATTTAAAGTACGGTATCAATTATTTATAAGGCTAAGCCTATACTGTGCTCACTATACAACATTGAATGAGGGCTATACTTATACTTTATTATTATTATATTAGTAATAAACACTGTTACTTTTGTGATAGTGAACTGTAGTAAAAATAAAACCTATAAACAATTTATGAATTTAGTTATTGTGACATTTGTCTTACACTGTCCTATATTTATAGCTATTAAAATGGTAATATGAAATTAAATGTAATAAATTTCTCATTTTTTTTATTGCATCGCAAATAACATTGTCATTAGTGTTATTTTATTTTAAATTTAAAGTAAAGTAAGAGTAAGAGCCCTAACAAATTTTGCTTGAAATACGTGTCAACAAGTATGACCTATCAGTCATTAATGTCATTATAGTCTTATATTTTTATTGAGAAGCATGTAATAAAAATATCAAAATACAAGTTTATTGTTTTCAGGAATCATTGAGGAGACGCGCAATGAGGTTGCGGAACACAACAAACCACAACATGCATTATATTCCTTGTTGATAAACTACACTGATCTGTTGTGCCTAGGTCCATTTAGCCCAAAGGACAATTTGCACATGAAAAAGAAGGAGTGCCCTAAGTGTATTCCAATGTTACAGATTTCTCGGCGCAACATATGTTCGATGCATCAAAATAAAAGTAACCTCAGGCAGAGGATGCAAGAGAAGACTAATACAGATTACATCACAAAACTCATTATGTGTTATTCAAGGACAAAAAGAATAAGACAAGTTGAAAGGAACATATCAATAATTCCCTTATTTTAACATTGTATCTCTATGCGATGTGATACAGTAACTAATTAGATTTTACAATGGAGTTATTGCTCATAAGTTTTCTGGCTCACTCAAAAAACAGTTAATATGCTTTTGTGGAAACATACATGTTGCAACTCAAGTGATTCAAAAGTTGTGAGATAGAAATCGGAAAATTTACAATTGTCAATATTCATTCCTTCATTAGAACTCATAGAACTTACAATTTTTTCTTTACAAGACCAAGAGTTGCATTTTCAGCATTCATGGACAATGCCAAATAACTCTTTGGAATTGCATATTTACCTAGCCTAATTTTATGATTTTGCACACTTTTATAAGGCTGAAATTCACCAAAATAAGCGAATTATTATTTTTTCGACAAATACAGAATAATAGATAAAAATATATCAATCACAGTGAAAAGTTGAGTGGTCAGGAAAAAAGAAAAATGGACCTGGAAAAGGATTAAAAATGTCGACAATAGGCTAATAAAAAGTTTTTATTCCAATCTTGGTATAAGATTCTTATTTTTCATTGATATTTTCATTGTTTTTGTCGTTTTTCTTCGTTATTTCAGTTTTCTTGTTTTCAATATTTTTGGTCACCAATATCCCTATAACTTTTTTATTTATTATCCAAACCTCACCAAATTTTCACAGTATGTTCAGTGACCAATAATAAACATTTGAATAACCTAGAATTAAGATAACTATCTTAGAAAAGAAAATATGTAAAAAAGAATTCACCCACACCCCTATTTTTTGCATAAAAAATGGGGTC